>RJWM01022622.1:0-33374 GCA_004363535.1 Dasyprocta punctata
TTTTTTGTGGCACCGGGGATTGAACTCACAACCTCACGCCTGCCAGAGCAGGCGCTTAAGGCACTGAGCCAAACTCCCAGCCCGAGTTTTTTGAGGCAGGGTCGCACTATGTAGCTCAGGCCGGCCTTGTGCTCGCGTTGTAGCCCAAGCCAGCCTCGAACTCACAATGCTCCGCCTACCTCAGCCTCCCGAGTGCTTACACTTTCAATTTCTTACACCAGAAAGACAATGTGAATTTACATGTGTGACCAATTTATTTCACTCAAGAATATGGTTTCAAGGTGCATGCATTTACTTACAAATGTCTTAAGTTTATCTTTCTTTATGACTGAGGAGTACTGCACTGTATTTAAAAAATACTTCTTTATCCATTCATCAGTTGCTAGGTATTTGGGTTGTTTCCATGAGTTAGCTGTTACAAACTGTGCTTCTATTGACATGGGGGCACATGTATCACTGCGGTATAACTTCTTTTTAAATGTGACTGCCTAATATTTTTTCCTCTTGCCTAATTTTTCTGTGTTGAACTTACCATATTTTGTTAACATGAGGATCATAAGAGTGGAAATGCCTTATTCTACATTAAGGAAGAAAAGTTTCTGTCTTCATCAGTTAGTATGGCAGATGTAGCTCTTCATATATAGTCTTTTAAAAATTCAGATAATCTCCTTCAGTTCCTACTTTGCTTAGTATTTTTACTGTGAAAAGATGTTGAATTTGATCAAATGCTTTTCTGGTTTTATGATCTTTTTCTCTTTCATTCTGTTAATGCGATGTATCAACCTTAGCGATTTACATACATTGAGCTATCCTTACCTCCCAGGTTTAACTTCCACTTGGTTATGGTGTATAATCCTTTTAATGCCCTCTTGAATTCAATTTGCTAGTATTTTTGTTCATTTTTGAGGGTGTTAAAACCCTCTGCCTTCATACTTAGATACATCCCCAGCCCCACTCCCCTTATTTTGAGGCAGAGTCTTGAGAAGTCACTAAGATACCCAGGCTAAACTTGAAATTGTGGTCTTTCTGCCTCAACATCTCCAAATGCTGGAATTACAGGTGTGTGCCACCAAACCTAGTTAATTTGGTAGTATTTTATTGATGTAATCCCTTAAATTTTTCAACTAGTATAATGTTTCCTCTTCCTTGCTGTGTGTACTGTTTGTCCCAGAGAAAATGTTACCATAGCATGATCATGGCAAAAATAGTCACTTTTTTGTTCTTCATGTATTTTTTTTTTGATACTTGGATCTTCCCTCATTAAATCAACTAGGTACTTTGGAGCTCAAATTTTAGAAAGGAATATTGGTATTGAAACAGAATACAAAATCTAATTTTCCCCTGGCTTTTGTGTTTCAAAATCCAAAGGATAAAGACAATGAGAAAACTCAATTAGAGATTTAAAAAAATATGAAGGAAGAGACAGTGAGTCTGTACGATGCACCTCTACATTACATCCTGGAGAGTGGGCTGGCTGGAAGACTGTGAGTTTGCAATCCAATCCATTGCATCCCAGAGGATGTAGCTGGCTGAAAGAGTGCAAGCCTGAGGGAAACCCTAAGACCCAGCACAACAGTTGGCACACACATGAACACACATCTCTGGAGGGTGAAGTAATCAGTGAGGGCAGTAACATGAAAGCATCTGAAGCAGCAGTAAGGAGACAGCAGTTGGACCCTGGAGAATTCCAGTGATAGAAGACCAGTCCCAGTTCCCATATCCAGAGGCCAAGTTTGGCTCCATACCCGGCACATCTCTGGGGTGTAACATGGACATTATCACAGAACCATAAACACTGGAAGATGGTAGGTTCTTGGAGTAGCTATAAAGAACCTGAAGAAAGGGCTTCTTTCATCCTTGAGAAAGCTCAATGCTAGTGATAGAGCTATATATTATGGGAGGTTGGTGGGCACCAACATAGAAGACAAAAGAAAAAAGAGAAGATGGAGACACAGAGGTAGAAGTGGCCCCAGACACCCAGCCCACATAGGACAGGCCTGGAACTCAAGATGGATGGAGTTAGAAGTCAAGCACTGAAACTTTCTGAAATGATAACAACAGAAGTGAAAAAACAAGAGGAAAAGGCTATAGATGGAAAATGATCTCTCAGATACACAAAGAAATGATACTTAAAATCAAAGATATTAGAGAAGACACAAATAAAAGAATAGATGTGCTTAGAAAAAGACAGATACAAAAAATGGCCAACATATGAGAGAAATGAAATCCATGAAACAGATACAAAAAGAGATCCAGGAGAATAAAACCTCCAGTGAAAGTATGCAACAAATTGAACAAAGGAAAGGATAGAGTTTCAGATCTTGAAGACAGAGTTGCAGCTAGTATTCATGAAAAGAAACATATCTTAAAAATAGCAGAGACCATGAAAAGTCAATCCAACAGCTACAAGATGAAACAAAGAGGAATAACATAAGATTGATTGGAGTCTATGAGAAAGCTGGAGAAAGTGCAAATGTCATTAAAAAAACTCTCAACAGAAATAATGGCAGAAAACTTCTAAATGTGGATAAAGAATTTACATAAATAAAGCATATAGAACTCCAAACAGCCATGACCAAAATAAAACTACACACAAACATAATAATCAGGATTCCAGAAATACAGCACAAGAACAGAATATTAAAAACTGTTAGAGGAAAGAAACAGATCACCTATAAAGGAAAGCCCATCAGAATCACTGAAGACTTGTCAACACAAACCCTCAAGTCCTGAAGAGCTTGTGGTGAAGTATCAAGTCCTGAAAGAAAACAACTTGCAACCCAGATCGATGTACTCTGCAAAACCATCTTTTAAAATTAGTGGAGAAATAAGATAGTTCCATGACAAAGCACAAATGAAGAAATTTGTGACCACCAAACCAAACTTACAAAGAGTACTGAACGATATTCTAGATAAAGATAAAAATTACCACAATTCCAAGAACAACAACAGAATGAAATCACCATGCAGGGCAAGCAATTAAACAGAGGGGAAAAGCAGGGAACCAATAACAGGAAGATAACATGATAGAGATAAGCCAATAAATATCATTTATAAACATCAATATAAATGGTTTTAATTTACCAATTAGAAGAAACAGATAATCAGAATGGATCAAGAAACAAGAACCAACAATGTGCTGTGTACAAAAACCACATTTAACTCAAAAAGAAATATTTAACTGAAAATCAAAGGATGGAAAACAACCTTCCAGGAATCCAAAATTTAGAAAAAAACAGAGATAGCTGTTCTGTTTGCATACAATGTGAAGCTCAAACCAAGAATGATCAAAAGAGGTAGAGAAGGTAACAATATACTTGTTAGGGGAAAACTTCAAGAGGAAGAGATAGCAATCATAAATATGTATGCACCAAATATGATGGCATCCAACTATATAAGACAAATATTAGTATACATGAAAAATCAAATAAGCAATAACACAATTGTGATGGGGGATCTTAATACCCCTTTGTTACAAAGAGATCAACTAGACAAAAAATCAGGGAAGAAAGAACTGAACCAAACCTGTGAACAAATGCACTTAGTAGATGTTAATAGAGTGTTCCACTCAACATCTTCAGAATACACATTCTTCTCAGTGCACATGGGACATTCTCTAAAACAGGCCATATGCTAGCCCACATTCCTTGCTAAGTAAACACAAAGGAACTGAAATTATCCCATGCATATTATCTGACCATAGGGCAATGAAATTGGAAATTAATGGCAAAAGAAACTTCAAAAGCTCTGTAAACACATGAAGATTAAATAACACTCTCCTAAGCAGCCAGTGAGTCACAGATGAAAGTAAGGAAGAAATTAAACAATATCTACAAATAAAGGAGAATGCAGTTACAGCATACTAGAAATTATGGGATGCAATTAAAGCAATCTTAAGAGGGAAATTTATAGCAGTGAATTCTCATATCGGGAAAACACAAAAAGCACAAATAAACAAACTAATGTTGCACCTCAAGCTTCTAGAAGAAAAGAACAAGACAAACCCTAAGTCCATACAAAGAAGGTAATTATAAAGACCAGAGCAGAAATTAATGCAATTGTGACTAAGACAACAATACAAAGAATTAATGAATTGAAGATTTGGTTCTTTGAAAGAATAAATAAAATTGATAAACCCTTAGTCAACTTTATGAAAAAAGGAAAGAAAAGATTCAAATTCATGCATTAAGAAACAAAAAGGGTGACATGACTGCAGATTCTTTGGAATTTCAGAAGATCATCAATATCTACTTCAGAAATCTTTACTCTCATGGAATGGAAAATATAGAAGAAATGGACAGATTCCTAGAGACATATGAACTACCAAAGCTGAATCAAGAAGATATAAAAATTCAGAATAACCCCAAATCAGTCAATGAAACTGAAATGCAATTTAAAACTTATGAAAAAAGAAAAGCCCAGGTCCTGATGGAGTCATCACTGAATTGTACAAGAAATTTAGAAACAATTTAATACCAATACTCTTCAAACTTCTTTAATGACATTGAAAGGGAGGTAATACTCCCTGACTCATTTCTGGTAGCAAGTATTACACTGATACCAAAACCAGAGAAAGACCAGCCAAAAAAGAGGACTACAGGTCAAGCTCCCTAATGAACGTAGATGCAGAGATCTTCAACAACATACTAGTAAAGAGAATGCAGCAAATCATCAAGGCCATGACCAAATGGGATTCATCCTAGGAATACAGGGATGGCTCAACATATGTAAATCAATAAATGTAATACAAAGTATCAACAGAGTAAAAGACAAAACTCACATGATCAACTCAATAGATTCAGAAAAAGTTTTTGATAAAGTCCAACTCATTCATGATTTAAAAAACTCTAGTGAAAATCAAAATAAATGGCCTTTTTCTCAACCTGATAAAAGCCATGTAAGACAAACCAAGAGCCAACATCATACTAAGTGACCAAAAACTGAAAGCTTTCACTCTAAAATTAGGAACAAGACAATGATGTCCACTATCATCACCCATATTCAATATAGTTCTGTAAACATTATACAAGAGAGAAATAAAAGGAATAAGGATAAGAAAGGAAGAAGTTAATTTTCATTATTTGCAGGTGACACAATCCTCTACATAGAAGACTCCCAAAACCCCACCAAGAGAATCTAAATTTAATAACCAAATTCAATAGCATAACTGAATACAAACTCAGCACTCAAAAATCAATAGCTTTCCTATACACAAACAACGAGCTCACTGAGAGAGAAATTAAGGAAATCACATCCTTCACAATAGCACTAACAAAAAATGAAATACTTAGGAATCAATCTAACAAAGAAAACAAAAGATCTATATGTTGAAAATTACAATACTCTAAAACAGGAGATTGAAGAATACCAAAAAATGGAAAGACATCCCTTGCTCTTGGGTAGGAAGAACCAACATAGTGAAAATGTCCATACTCCCAAAATTGTAGTTCAAACTTAATGCGATCCTGATCAAAATATAATTAATATACCTCACAGAACTAGAGAAAACATTCTTAAAATTCATTTGGAACCACAGGAGGCTTAGAATAGCAAATGCAATTCTGGGCAACAAAGGCAAGACAGGAAGCATCACAATTCCTGACTCAAAATTATACTACTAAGCTACTGCAATAAAATCAACATGGTACTGGCAGAAAAACAGACCAGAGGATCAATGGGACAGATTAGAAGATGCAGCCACAACTACAAACACAACCACCTTAACTTTAACAAAGGGGCCAAATATGTTCACTGGAAGAAATATAGCTTCTTTGATAAATGGTGATGGAAAAACTGGCTCTTTACATGCCAAAGACTAAAGCTAGACCCATGTCTATCACCATGGACTGAACTAAAGTCAAAATGGATCAAATATCTAAATATTAAAACAGAAATATTAAATCTACTGGAAGAGAAAATAGGTAGAAATCTTGAAGACACAGGGATAAGAAGAGATCTCATGAAGAAAACCTAAACAGCATCAGAAATACTTCAAAGAACTTTTAATAAGATCTCATCTTATTAAAAAGCTTTTGAAGATCAAAATAAATCACCAACAAAGTGAAAAGAAAATTCACAGAGTGGGAAAAAGTTTTAGTCAACTGTCCCTCAGACAAAGGACTGCTATGCAGAACATATAAAGAATTGAAAAAATCAGAACTGCCCCAAATTCAAAATTTCAATCCAAAAATGGGAATCTGAGGTGTATACACACTTCTCAGATGAAGAAATATAAATAAAAAAGAAATATATGAAAAAATGTTCATCATTAGTCATTCAAGAGTTGCAAATTAAAACAACACCGAGATACCATCTCACTCCAGAATCACTTTCATCAAGGAATCAACCAATTATATATGTGGGGTAGGCTGCAGGGAAAAAAGATCCCTTCTCTACTGTTGGTGGGAGTGCAGACTGGTGCAACCACAGTGGAAATCAGTGTGGAGATTCCTCAGAAAACTATGATTAGGGGTCCCATTCGACCCAGCTATTCCCTTCCTGGGTATTTTCTCAGAAAAATTAAAAACTTCATACCACAGTGGTTTATGTGCACCCATGTTTATAGCAGCACAATTTGTAAATAGTGAAATCTTGGAAATGACCCAAATTCCCATCAACCACTGAATGGATAAAAAAGATACGGTATTTTTATACAACGGAATACCATGCAATTATAAAAAAGGATAAACTTAAGACTTTAATAGGTAAATGAATGCAACTTGAGACCATGCTCGTAAGTGAATTAAATTAGACTCCTATGTGAAAACATCATACTGTATCCCTAGTATCAGAAGCTGAAACTGTAAACAAGTTCCAAAATGTGCAATAGATATTGTGAAATGGAAGGTATCTGCTCAAAAGGAAACAGAAACTGTGATGAGGGAAAGGAGAAAAGTAGGAAGGGAAAATAATAAATAAATAAGTAAATAATAATTGAGATAGATATACTACTAATTTCTATTAATTCATTAAAAAGAAAGGTTTATGCCTACATTGTCTGATCAATTTTTTATGCCTGTATCTTGTAATATGAGCAACTACTTTGAAGATAACAATACACAATGTATTAACCATTGTTACTTTCCTACAACTTTATTCTGAAACTTTGTACCATTGTTTTATTGTTTTTTTCTTTAAAATAAAAGAATGTATTATATATTCAAGTCTGTGCTTTGTATTTTAGATGTATAAAATTATAAGTATGTCTCATGTTGTTAAGTATTCTTCTAAAAGATAACTTCTCAGTAAACAACAAGCTATAGTTACTATTATATTTCATCTATTTTGTATCCCACAATTTACCCTTGTGCTGTAGTTCTACTAAATTTTTAATTTTTGATATTATAAATAACAAAAGAACATACTAGCACAGATTATTTCTTTGCATATTGAATTATTTTCATGAATTATATTCCCAGATGTGGAATTGCTTAAAACAATATGAATTTTATTTTTGTTTTTTCTTTTTTATTTGAAGGTTGTGTCATGTATATTTTCTTATTTATCAAGTTTAGTTTTTTAATACATATCTATATTACTAATATAGATATATTCAAAAAATACAAACCTTAATTATATATCTTCAGTGAATTTCTACCTGTTTATGTAACTATCTAACCCTTTTCCAAATCAAAATATAGAACATTTCCAGGACCTCTGTGAGCTCTCTGACAGTCTTACTAAATCAGCACCTTCAAAGGTACCTGCTGCTCTCATTTGTATCATCCTGGAATAATTTTGCCAGTTTTTTAAAACTTCATTACAAAAATAATTGAACAATATTTACTTTCTAGCATCCATCTTTCAATAACAAGTCTGAGATTCATCTAAATTTTTGATAAAAGCAGTTACTCACTATTTTTCATTTCAGAATAGCATTCCATTATATAGATACAGACAGTCTGAATTATAATTGTTCAACCTGAGATGTTTCTTTTTTAAAAATGTTTTCTTTTATTTTAAAGAGAATAAAGCAAAACAAAACAGAACAAAACAAATCAGAACAGAACAATGCAAGCAACACAGGACTTCACAACAAGACAACAGGAGACCAACAGTGGCTACCATAATGTCTCTTGTTTTCTTCAAAATAGTTGTCCATACCTTCACACACAATACAACCAAAACAAGATAGTATAAAACCTATCAAAACAAAAGAATAAAAGCAATATGGAACTTCAAAACAAGACAATAGGAAATCAACAATGGCTACCATAATGTCTCTTGTTCTCTTCAAAACAGCTGTCCATACCCTCATACACAATGAAATCAAATAATAGAAAACAGACTAAAACCAATCAAAACAAAAGAATGAAAGCATTACAGTACTTCAAAACCAGATAACAGGAAATGAATAATGGTTACTATAATGTCTCATTTTCTTCACAACAGTTATTCCATACCATCATCACACATAATAAAATCAAACAAAACAAAACAGAATAAAACCAATTAAACAAAAGAATGAAAACATTATAGGACTTCAAAACAAGATATTAGGAAACCAACCATGATTACCATAATGCATCCCATTATGTTCAAAATAGCTGCCCATACCATCAGACACAGTAAAATTTAACAAAACAAGACAGAACAGAACCAAACCTAACAAAATTGTGAAAATACAAGAGTTCAAGACAAGAAAATAAGAAACTAGCATTGGTTACCACCTTCTCCTACTAGGTGTTTCCTCGTCTTTCACTTTTATATTATCTATTGTGCTTCTGGATCCCACTAACTCCTTCTGTTTTTTATGCTAGTGTTTACCCATATGAGTTCAAACAGTTTCACCAATGAACTTGACCTCCAGTTGCATCCGTTTACCTACAGGAGCCTCGAGGTTATCCTACTTTATCCCTGGGTAGCTTTCCATTATATGAAAATGCCATTATCTTTCTTATCCATTGTGTGGTTGATGGGCAAGTTACCCTTGCATTTTTCTGGTCTCCTGTCACATGGAGCAATTGTTTCCGCTCCTTTGATTTTCAGCCTACAAATTTCCTTTCAAGTTAAATGTGTTTCTTGTATACAGTATATTGATGAATCTTGTTCCTTGATCCACTCTCCCTGGGCTTCTTTTTATTGCTGAATTGATGCCATCTACATTAATGGTTACAACCAGGATACATTGGTTCATCTCTGCCATGCTATCCTCCTGGCTGTTGGCCCTCCACTTTTCCCCTTCATCCAATTGCTGTCCTGTTTGGCAGTCCTCCTCTGCTGCAGTTCCTGAAACCATGGTCATCTTTATCTCTCTCTAGAATATGCTTCAGCACTCTTTGTAGGGTTCGTTTGGTGGTAATGAATTCCTTCAGTTGTTCTTTATCATGGAAGTATTATATTTTACCATCAATTTTTAAAGATAGTTTTGAAGAGTACATCAGTCTGGGTTGGAAGGTTCTTTTGTTTCAGGATTTGAAACACTTCACTCCAACTCTTTTTAACTTGATGGTTTGTGTTGACAAGCCTGCTGTGATTCTGATTGGTTTTTCTTTATACATGATCTGTTTCTTTTCTCTAACAGCTTTTAATATTCTGTTCTTCTGCTGAATTTCTGGAATCTTGATTATTATATGTCTGGGTGTTGATTTACTTTGCTTATGGCTATCTGGAGTTCTATATGCCTCTCTTACCTGTATACCAGATCCTTTTCCCATGCTTGGTAAGTTTTCTGCTAATACTTCTCTAAATAGAATTTTTACTTCATTTGTGTTGACCCCTGCTTCTTCACTGATACCCATCACTCTTAAATTATTTCTCTTTGCATCATCTTGCAGCTGTTGAATTGTTATTTCCTGGTTCCTTGTTATTTTTTAAGAGATCTTTTCTTTCATGATCACTAGCTGTGATCCTGTCTTCAAGGTCTGAAATTCTATCTTCAGTCTCTTTCAAGCAGTTTTGCCAGCTTTCAATCAACTTTTTAATTTCCTGGATATCTCTTTGAATCTGTTTCATGCATTGTAATTCCTTTCTATATTGTTCATTCAAGGTTTCCATTATTTTCCTATGCTCCTCTTTTTTATCTGTGTCTTCTTTGGATATACTGAGCAATTCTTTCATTATGTTTGTGATTTCTTCTTTTACCTGAGACATTATTTCTGATGTGATTACTTTTACAGTATCATGAAATTGTTTCTTTACTTCAATTGTTGTGCTCTCGGAGGTTTCAGGTATGTGACTTTCGTTTTCTTCCATGACTATATGTCCCAGACTTGTTCTGTGTGGGATCAAGGTCTGAGTTTGCCTTTTGCTCTTTTGTCTTGACACTCTCCTGGGTTCCTCCCAACAAGCTGGTTGTTGGGTCCCAGGCACTTCCCACACTGGTTGCCCCTCTGCAGCATAGGAGAATGGAACAGTCACCTGTGTTCCTCTGACTCCAGATTTACAGGGAGATAGCAAGGTGTAGGACACACTTCTCCAGACTTATTCAGCTACACTGGGGCTTCCCTGATGGCTAGGGGGGTGTGGTAGTGGTGTGGCTTGTCTCAGCCTGTGTATCTACACTGTGACTCCCACCATGGTGGCAGGCACACAGGGGTGTGTTGGATTCTCCCAGTGGGTGATGGCTGCCCAAAGGAAGTAAGGCCCTCCAATGGTGGCCTGTGGGTGGGCTGCATGGGGCTTACCTGGCTTGGTGTCCCTGTTCCCACTGGCTGCCCACAGGAAGGAGCCTCCCAGTGGCGGGGGCTGGCAGGTGGAGGCAGATCTGCTGGTTCTCTCCAACCTGAGATGTTTCAAAGTGGTAACTATTTGGCAATTAATGTTTGTTAGAAGCTGTATTTTCAATATTTAATTTCCCAGGGTTTTGGTATGCACTATGATGCCATCTTATAAAACTGGCTAGCAGCAATGAGATACATGTTCATAAATAAACAGTTGACACTTTACATCATGCTGTGTTGTTAATGTATTGGTACATAACTTTTAAATGTATCTTCTGTTAGATATATCTTCTTACTTATGATATTTTTAATTTACAATTAGGTTAACAAGATGTAATGCCATTCATTTAAGATTTGGAGTATCTGTATTTTATGGTTCATTTTATTGCTTTTGGATGATTATGTTGTTTCCAGTATTTGATTATGATAAATAAAGTTGCCAAGAACATCATTATTATTTTGGGCTTTTGTGAGTGGCAGTGTTTTCCTGATTTCTTTCTCAGAGTGTTGATTATAGATGTAGTAGAAGTCTGCTGATCTTTATATATTGATTTTTTTATCTTGCTACTTTGATGAACTTGTTTATCAGTTCTAAAAATCTTTTGGTGAACTTTCCAGGGTTTCCCAAGTATAGATTTATCTTTTCTGCAAAAAAGGAATAATTTAGCTTCTTCCTTTTATATTTGCATTCCTTTTACTTTTTTCTCTTTCCTGATTTTTCTGGCTAAAGTTTCTAGTACTCTGGAATAATAACAGTGATGAGAATGAACTCTTGAGGGTTTATCACAGACAGCCTTTGTTATGTAATGATTCTTTTATATCTAGTCTATTCAATTTATTATAGTTGTTTACATATATATTTATTATATTATCTAGTTTATTAGTTTCTTTATCTAGTTTATAGTACTCTGGAATAAGAGTATAACAAGAGTTGTGAGGATGTACTCCTGAGGGTTTGTCATAGATAGCCTTTGTTATGTTAAATTATGATGCTTCTGTATCTAGTTTATTCAGGGTTTTTGTTATGAAGAAGTACTGCATTCTATCAAATGCCCTTTCTGAATTACTGAAATGATCATGCAATTTTTACTCTTGATTATAGTTATGTGGCAAACTGTTTTTTTAATTTGCATATGCTGATGCAAATTTAGATCTCTGTAATAAAATCAACTTATGCTGTATGATTTTTAAACATGTTTCTGAATTCTGTTTACAAATATTTTATTGGAGATTTCTATATTTATATTCATCAGATGTATTGGTCTACATTTTTCCTTTTTGTTGTATGCTTATAGGGTTTTAGTACCAGGGTAATTGCTTCATAGAATGTCCTTTTCTAATTTGTGGAAAAGTTTGAGGGAGAATGTATTTGTTTTTCCTTAAAAATCCAGTAAAATTCAGTTGGTATACTTAACTAATCATGTTGATTTTTTTCCTTCTGTTGCTTGTTTCTCTTCTAGTAAGATTTGTTCTCTCATATGCCCTTATTTGTGTTGGTCTTTTTTTCTTTTCTGTGTGCAAGATTCCTTTCGGTATATTCTGAAATGCAGAATTAGTGGCCCCAAACTTGTCTAGTTTATGCTTACCTTTAAAAGTTTTTATTTCACTCTTGGGTCTGAAATATAACTTTGCTGAAAATAGTTATCTACCTTGGCAGATATTTTCTTTCAGGGTTTGAAATGCAATGCTATATGCCCTACTGGACTTCAGAATTGCTGCTGAGAAATCTGCTGTTAATCAGATGGGAATGCATTTATAAGTGACTTGGAACTGCTATCGTGTAACTTTCAACAATTTTCTTTGTTCTGCATTTTGGCAGTTTAACTGTAATATGATGATGAAAATTTCTTTTGTGGTTGTCTACTACATGCCTCCTACACATGAATATTCAAAATTTTCCGAGGTTTGGGAATATTTTTGCTATTATTTCACTGAATGGTTTGCAAACACCTTTAACCTCTTCTTCAACTTCTCCATATAAACTGATCATTCATAGGGTTGGTTTCTTAATCATATCCCACAGATGTATGTTCTGCTCATAATTTCTCCTTCCTTCCTTTCTTCCTTCCTTCCCTCCATCCATCCTTCCTACCTTTTTCTTTCTTTTTTCTTTCTTTCTACCTGGAACCACTGTGAGCTCCAAGTAATGTTACGTGGCCCACTTGCTTCAGAGAACCCATTTATGTACTTGCAGATGTGGCAAACTCAAAGCAGAGATGTGACCCTAATGCACCAGACAGTGGGGGAAAACAAACAGTCCACTAAGTTCTGCACTGCAGGAGGAAGACAAAGAACTGAGCAATCAGCTGGCCTCAGCCTTGGTGTTTTCAGACTGAGCTCCCTACAAAACCCTGGCAGTGGCTCTTGCTCTTGCCATGGAAGGTGGTGTTGCTGACCACTGCATTCTCCATGGCCTGAGCTCTGTGCTGCTTACACTTCTCAGTGGGTTTACAACTGAACTTCTCCCTTTATGCAAGTCTCTTATGGCCATCCGCCACCCAGTCACTGCATCACTGTGGCCCCAGTGATGTTTAACTGTGGTTATTCCATAATCTCTAATTCCCATAGTAGCTCAGCCCTGAACAAACAGTTCCTCTCATGGTGGCTCCTAGTTATAGCATATTAGGATGTGGACAACACTGTAGTTGGATTTCTTCTCCAAACCTAGCCCGCCATGCAAGAGGAGTAACTTTCACACTAAACCCCTACTGGAATTTATGGTTTCTGTAACTATGAGATTCTATTAGGGTTAGAACTGCTGTTATATCATTTATAGCAGGGGCTGCCTGCACTCTCTGGGCTTATCTGGTCCTGCAGAGTCATTGCCTTCCATCCAGGAGTTGGGGTTGTATTTGGGGACTACTTAGTACTTTTCTCTGAGTTGCCATTCTGCTTTTTCTTGTTTTTTGGCTTCCTTCCAACTCCATCTGTTTTTAGGGTTGCAGTTATACAAACATTTTTAAAATTTTTTTATTAGTACATGTTTGCAATTCATAGAGTTTGCAGTCATCTTGAGGAGTGGTTGCTTGTACATATTACAGCTTGTTTCTTTTTTAAAAAATTTTTCTTTCCCTCCTCCATTCTCCTCCTCCTCTGGCTCCCCTATCCTATGCTTTATACTTATTGTTATTATTTATCTTAGTTCAAGTTATAGCATATTGTGTTTACATTGATTGAGGTTATTAAGTTCCTGTACATGATGTATCTTTATTCTTCTTATTTCCCTTCCCCTCTTCTTCACCCCTCACTCATGTTCCCTTGGACTACTTCCCTATTGCAAAAGATCTATCCTTTTGTCCCTTCCTATCCTTCCTTTATCATTTTGTTAGCTTGTATTTTGCCTCACTCAAATGAGAGATATCACAGGGTGCTTAAACTTGTATGTCTGGTTTACTGCACTCAACATTATATTTTCCAGGTTTATTCATTTTCCAACAAGTGTCTCAAATGTGTTACTCTGTATAGCTGAGTAGTATTCCATTATATATAGATATCACTTTTTCTTTATCCAGTCACCTGGTGATGGGTATATGGGTTACTTCCGGGATTCAGCTATTACAAATTGTGCTGCTATAAACATTGGAATGCATGTATTGCTGTAGCATGATGTCTTAAACTCTTTGGGGAAGATAGTGAGTAGGGAGATACGTGAATTGATGCAATTTTTAATTTCAGTTCTTTGAGAAGTCTCCTACTGATTTCCATAAAGAACATACTAGTTTACATTTTCACCAACAATGTGGGAGTGTTCTTTTTTCACCACAGCCACACTGGTATTTGTTATTTCTGGGTTTATTGATGATTGCCATTCTTTTCAGAGTAAAATATAATCTTAGCATTTTAATTTCCATTCTCTAATATTCAGAAATGTTGAACATTTTTTCATATATTTGTTGACCATTTGTGCTTCTTCTCTGTGAGGTGTCTGTTCGTTGCTCTTGCTCATTTCTTGAATGAGTCTTTAATTTTAGGTGGTTTAATTATTTTAGTTCTTTATGTATTCTAGATAATAGTCCTCTGGGAAGCATCTGGCAAAAATTTTTTCCATTCTCTTCACCATACTGATTGACTTTTTTACTGTATGGAAGTTTTTTACTCTGATATAATCCCACTCATTGGTTCTTGTTATTATTTTTGCAACTGAGGTTCTGTTTAGAAAAATCCGTTCCTATACCTATGTTTTCAAGTGTTTTACTTCTTTTATCTTCCAGTAGGTTTAATGTTTTTATTTTAATATTTATATGTTTCATCCATTTTTATTTTAATTTCATATACAGTGAGAGTTAAGGGTCTTTTCTGCAAACAATGACCAGTTTTCCCCACACCATTTCTTAATAGGCTATCTTCCTTCCAACATATGTTTTTAGCCTCTTTGTCAAAAATCAAATAGTTGGACATGTCTGGGGAGATTTCTCTGTCCTGAATTCTGTCCGATTCATTCACTTGTTGTTTTTGTTCTGGCACCATTCTGTTTTTATCACTACTGCTTTGTAGTATAACTTGAAGTCAGGTATTGCTTTGCCACCTGCTTTGCTGTTGCTGCTTAAAATTACTTTTGCTATTTAGAATCTGTTCTGGCTCCATATGAATTTTAGGACTGTTTTCTCTTGATTTATAAAGTATGCTGTTGGCATTTTGATTGGGATTGCATAGAATCTATATAATAATTTTGTCATTTTGGCCATTTCTACATCATTGGTACTGCCTGACCAAGGCCAGGGAACATCTTTCCATTTCCCAATGTTTTCTTCAGTCTCCTACTTCAGAGTACTATAGTTTTCTTTTTAGAGGTCTGTTAACTTAGTTCCTTGGTTAACTTAGTTCCTAGATAGTTCATTTTTCTTGAAGCTACTGTGAATGGTATTGTTTTCACAATTTCCTTCTTAAACTGTTCATTGTTGGTGAACACAAATGCTAATGATTTTGAAGTACTGATTTCATATCCTGCTAGTTTGCTGATTGGATTTTGTTGAAAACATCTATTGATATGATCATGTAGTTTTTTTTTTAAAGACATGTTTTATTTGATTCACCATGGTCCAAAAAGAACCTTATATTTGACTTGAAGACAATTGGAATTTATGTGCAAATGGGTTAGCCAAATCATGATTAGTCATATGTAGCCTAAAAATATAGATGGCAAAATATCAGAGTTGAACATCTAAGGCTGGTAATTACCAACATAACAGCTCTATATCAGAGAGTTAACTTTTTTTTAATTTTTAAGAGAATAAAACCAAACAAAATAAAACAGAATAAAGCCAATCAAAACAAAACAGTGAAGGTGATGTAGGACTTTAAAACAAGTTAGGAGGAAATCGACAATGGCTGTCTTAATGCCTCTTGCTGTTTTCAGAGTAGCTGTCTATACCATCAGACATATTAAAATCAAAACAAAAAAAAAAACAGAAGGAAACCAATCAAAATAAAACAGTGAAAGTGATACAGGATTTCAAACCAAGATAATAGGAAATCAACAATGGCCACCACAATGCCTTCTGCCATTTTCAAAATAGTTATCCATACCATCAGATCTAACAAAATCAAACAAAGCAAAACAGAATAAAAGGAATAAAAGCAAAACAGTGAAAATGATGCGGGACTTCAAAACAAGACAATAGTAAATCAACAATGGCCACCATAATATATCCTGCCATTCTTGAAATAGCTGCCAGTGCCATCAAACACAGCAAATTCAAACTAAACAGAATAAAAGAAATCAAAACAAAACATTGAAAATGATGCAGGATATTAAAACAAAATAATAAAGAATTAACAATGGCTACCACCTTCCCTTTTTAGACATTTCCTCTACCTTCACTTTCACTATATTTACTGTACAATTTGGATCCACTAATTCTTTCAGTTTTTTATACTAGGGAGACAACATGATATTCACCTATGTGAGTGCAAACCATTTTACCTAAGAGCATGATCACAAGTTGCACCCATTTACCTACAAGAACCTCATGATTATCCTTCTTCATAGCTGAGTAGCTTTCCATTGTATAAAAAGGCCATATCTTTCTTATCCATTTTGTGGTTGATGGGCAAGCTATCCCTGCTTTTTTTTGGTTTCCTGTCACATAGAGCATTGTCTTCTCTCCTTTGACTTTCAGTCTATGAATTTCCTTTTGAGTTAATATACTTCTTATATAGCTCATATTGATGGATCTTGCTTCTTGATCCACTCTGCCTATGTGTCTTTTTATTGGTGAACTGAGGCCATCTACATTAGTGGTTATGGCCATGACACGCTGGTTCATCTCTGCCATGCTTTTTTGTTGCTGCTGGATCCCTACTGTTCCCCTCCATTCAACTGCCTGCCCTTCTTGGCAATCCCACTGTGCTACAGTTCCTGGGACCAGGGTCATTTTTATCTATCTCTAGAATATCCTCCGGTACTCTGTGCAGTTGGTTTGGTGGTCATGAATTCCTTCAGTTGTTCTTTGTCATGGAAGTATCTTATTTCTCCATTAATTTTGAAAGATAGTTTTGTGGGGTACATCAATCTGGGTTGGAAGTTGTTTTCTTTCAGGACTTGGAACACTGCACTTCAAACTCTTCTTGACTTAATGGTTTGTGTTGAGAAGTCTGTCATGATTCTGGTGGGTTTTCCTTTATAAGTGATCTGTTTCTTTTCTCTAACAGCCTTTATATTCTGTCTTGTGCTGAATTTATGGAATCATGATTATTTTATGTCTGGGTGCAGATTTATTTTGGTTATGGCTAATTGGAGTTCTGTATGCCTCACTTATCTGTATGTCAGGTCCTTTTCCCATGCTTGGGTAGTTTTCTGCTATTACTTCTGTAAATAATCTCTTTATGTCATTTGTGTTGACGCCTGCTTTTTTGCTTACATGTATCATTCTTAAATTATTTTTCTCTGAGTCATCTTGCAGTTTTTGAATTGCTACGTCCTGGTTCCTTGATATTTTAAAGAACTCTTTCATTTCATGATTGTTAACTGCAATCCTATCTTCAAAGTCTGAAAGTCTATCTTCAGTTTCTTTCAAGCAGTTTTTCCAGCTTTCAGTGGAGGTTTTAATTTGAGCTTGTTTCATGCATTCCAATTCTTCTCCATATTGTTCATTTAAGGTTCCCTCATTCTGGTGTGCTCCTCCTTTTTTTTTTTTTGTTTAACCTATGACTTCTTTAGATATCCTCAGCAACCCTTTCTATTATGTTTATCATTTTTTCTTTTACCTGAGATATTATTTCTGATGTGATTTCTTTTATAGTCTCATGAGGTAGTTTCTTCAGTTGCCATCATCCCAGAAATTTCAGGTGTCTGACTTCCACTTTCTTCCATGTCCATGTCTCCTAGACTTGTTCTGCTTGGGCTGGAGAGCAGATTGCCTTTTGCTCCTTCATCTTGACGTTTTACTGGGTTCCTCTGGATGAGTAGGTTATCAGGGCCCAGGTGTTTCCCATGTTGGCTATCTATCCACAGTGTAGCAGGATGGGTCAGGCACCTGGGTTTGTCTTAACCCAGCTTCCCCAGGAGGTGGTGGGGTGTGGAGTGAGCTTCTCCAGACACTGTTGGCTTCTCCAAGGCATGGCTGGCTGGGTCTTCTGGCTCACACTGGCTACATAGGAGAGTCCTGATGGCTGCCTGTGTGCATGGGGGACCTGGGTTGGCTGCTTTTCCCAGCCCATACTGGTTACCCAAGGGAGAGTCCTGGTGGTGCCCTGCCATGGTTATGTAGTTTTTGACCTCGTCCCTATTTATGTAACATATTACATTTATTGACTTACGTGTGTTGAACCATCCTTTTTTCTCTGTGTTGAAACCTACTTGATCATGATGTATCATCTTTTGATAATGTATTGCTTTCTATTTGCTCATGTCCTGTTAAAGATTTTTGCATCTATGTTCATTAAAATGGATTTTTTAACCGTGTTCATTAAAGAGATTAGCCTATAGTTCTCTTTTTTAGTTGAACTTTATCCTTTTTTTTCCTGAGGAAGCAGAGTTACTGGCACTCACTGCTCTGCCATTTTTCTACAGCTATAATGTCACATCTTTCTTGATTCCTGTAAATCTCCATCTCAGTGTTCCACTAAAACATAGCTTTCTCCTTTGTGGCCCTAACACTTCCTATTCCTAGAATCACATGAAAGACAATTCTACTCTGCTGTCTTGCCAGGAAGACCTTACACACTGTATTCCTTTATCTATTACACATTCAGATAATCTACTTCCACATTAGACTATCATGTTCGTTTTGCCTGCTATATATATGAGATTTCTGCCCATTCAGTATTCCTGGACTTTTCAAAACAGTACTCAGTTCTAAGTACACAATTTGGAATCCTTGACCTAACACTGTTTGGAATAATAATGCTGTGTATTATTCAATCAGTACCATTTCACAATGAAAAGGGCACTGAATGAGCAATTAAAATCTGGACATTATTTGCAACATTCCAATTTCAGTTCACATCTTGACTGATTTTATTCAGTCAAATATTTCCTAACATACAAATTCTCATTGCTCTTCTTTCTGAATTTCCTATTCCTTCTTCAACTCACTCAAGTAATTTACAATTATTTTCTTGTGGACCACTTAGCTGTAGGAATGAATGATCAAAGTCATGAAGAAACCTGTGGGGCAAAAGTACACCAACTCTCTGATGAGTAAATGATTCAACTGTGAAGGAAACTGAGGGACAAAAGTACATGGGTTTCTGCTAAGCGCATCACACTTGGAAAACAGCAAGAACTTTAGAGTAGGGAAGCATTTTAATGTGTGAAAATTTAGATTTATTTTTTAACTGTCCTTTCCCTTAATTTCCTTGTCTATAAGCTGAATATAGATAATTAAACTTCTTAAAAACTATTCAGTGTATACTGTTTGAATCTAGAATTTTGTAGAAGTCCCATGTATCAAAGCCTTCATCTCTTGCTTGGTATTAACAGGAAGTGAAGAAATTTTAAGTAGCAGGATCTAGTGAGAAATTTCAGGTCACTGAAGTGGGATGGCCTTGAAGGGAGTTCTGGTATTCCAGACCCTGTCTCTCTCCTGTCATTCTTGGCCAAGAGGTAAATGGCTTTTCTGTATTCATGCCACTTATCATGATGTGCTGCCCTGTCACAGGCCCAGAGGAATGGAGCCAATGAAATATGGACCAAAATCTCTAAAAATGTGAGCCAAAACAAACCATTTCCCTGTATCAGTTATTAGTCTTCTTTTATAAGTAAAAAAAAGCATTTGGAGTTTATACATAATAATTCTTTGCTAATCATATATGTTTCAAATATTTTTCCTTATATGTATAGTATTTTCTTTTTGATTGTATCTCTTTAAACCAAAATTTGGAAAAATTTCTCTGTACTCAAAGTTATTTAATAATATTATGAAAGGCCAAGTTGATGAAATTATTGAAACCAACCTCCAATTTCATGAGAAGTGAGGTCATCAAAGGAATAGATGCTCAAACACCATGCACATTTTCTTCCTATCCTCTTTAGCCTGTGTCCTTTTGTTTCTAGAATCCTTTGTGGGTTGCAGCACCTGCAAAGCCCATCTCTGTTCTCACAACAGAGCCCAATCTGCTCTGTTTTTATAGAAACACTCATTTAAGAAAGACCTAGTCAGTCCTCAGGAATGCCCTAGCAGCATACTGGTCCTGTCAATATACCCTTCAGATGATTCCTGAGGATAGAGTTTTTAGATCCTTTCCATAGTCTCAATGAACAGGAGGGTTCCCAAATGAATCCAGGCCCCAAACTCATCCACCTGCTAAATAAAAATGAATAAGGTCCACTAGTCCATGCACTCCAGAAACAAGACCTTACACAATCTGTACCAGGCAAGATACCCAGAATCTCTGGATGGGCTGACTTCTGAAGGTGTTCCTCAGATAAAGCCAATCTGTGAAGACTAGGAGTATTTAGTTCTTCACACTTGCATACACCAATGCACAACCACGGAGATCAAGAACAATTGGGGAAACAGAACACCACTTAAAAAGCAAACTAAAGTGCCTGTGACTAGCCTAAGAAAGTGGAGACATATGGACTGTGTGACAAAGAATTCAATATTACTGCTGCAAGAAAGTCAGCAAATTTCAACAAAATAGAGAAAATCAATTGAATGAAAGGACACAAACAATGAATTACCAGGATATTTAACAGAGAAATTAAAATAATACCATAAGTGAAATGAAAACTGCAATAAAGCATCAACAGCAGACTTGATCAAAAAAAATTGTGAATTTGAAGAGAAGTTACAGGCATATAGGCAGTGAGAGAAAAAAAAGTCAAAGAATAAAGAAAACTTATGAAATTTATGGAACACCATTAAAATAGCAAATTTTCAAGTTGTATAATTTCAAGAATAAGGAGAGAAAGATAAAGTATAAAATTTAAAGCAATTGTAACATATAAACCTTCCAAACCTCGAGAATGATGTAAATATCCAGATACAGAAAGGCTGAAAGTCTCCAATCAGATGCAGTTTAGACATGATTACCCCAGAACATATTACACTGAATTTGTCAATGTTTGGAGACAAAGAAAGCATCATGAACACAGAGAGAGGTAATAGCATATGAGGAAATTCCAGTATAGCTAGCAGCAGATTTCCCAGCAAAATCCTTAGAGGCCAGATTAGAGGGTATATTTAAAGAATTAAAAAAAGATAAGTGATGACCAATACTGTTATAACTAGCAAAGTGTTCTTAAAAATAAGCGAATAAAGAGAATCCCCAGTAGCCAAAACTAAGGGAGTTCATCACCAGATCTGTCTTAACAAAAACTGCTAAATGGAGTTCTCCAAATCAAAAGAAAGCATGCTAATGGATAACACAACAATATCTGAATGTATAGAAGTAACTGGTAAAAGTAAGTGCATATTCAAATTAAAATACTATCACACTGTAATGGTGATATATAAATTACGTATTTATTAAAAAGCATAAAAGACAGAACTATTAAAAACATGAGCCACAATAATTTGTTAAAGGATATTTAATATACAAGATATAAATTGTGTCATCAAAATTCACAATAGGTGTAATGGAATTAATGTGTAGTTTTGGGTTTGTGTGTGATCCAAATGTTGTCAGTTTAAAACAATCTATTATATCTTAAAGAAATTTTTGGTTAGAATCATGGTACCCATAAAGCAAACATGAATAACAAATACGATAGAAATTTATTGATCACACTTCTAAAGAATAGTTAATAATGCTGTCTGCCTGGTGACTCAGATGATCTGGTGTGGAGGAGTCGAATAACTGATACAAGAGAAGGCGTCTGCATCATCTCAAAAGGACAAGATGGTGCGGATACTAAAATAGAAAAAAAAGGATACTGTTTAACTTTTAATTCATTTACACTTGTCCATGCAAGTGCAGGAAACTTTGCTGTATCTCAGTGAAAATTATGTGTGTTCCCATCCACTCCATTCTTAACACTGTGGATTAAATCCAAGTCAATATAAGGGCAATTTTTACTTTTCTGGTTCTCTTTTGTTTTCTCCAATCTCAAACTCATTCATAACATCCATATATGACTGCAATTTAGACTTCAATTCTACGTGACTATCCTTGAAAATCACTTTTAGATCCTCCATGCCTAGTATAATAAGGAACATGAAACAACAATGGATAATAATATGTAAAATGCTGTTGCTGTTTGTCATATTCTTTGTAGATGCTTTTCAAATATTATTTCATTTAAAACTCAAACTAAACGACAATGCTTTCCTAGATATATATGTATTCTTATTGAAACTTGCGGTATTATATATAAAGTTGGTTTTTGTGTTTTATGAGTCAAAAATAATGCTGTGAGAATTTGCTAATGTAATAAAATCATTTCTAAACACCTTCACTGATTTCTAATATGTGGCTGGAATTTATGAGTTTCATTAATGTTGGACTTTTAGGATATTTCTAATTTTGATGCTATAAATAACAGTCAACCATGTATAAACACACATACAAATATGTTTCCATAATTATTACCATATAATAGTTTTTAAAATGGAATTATTTGAACAAAAAAAATCTAGGTTTTTTTAAATGAAATTAAAAAATTAGTTTCATTTCTACATGACTATCCTTGAAAATCACATTTAAAATAGCATTTTGAGCCATGTCTTTACCGTAATTTTCTTTGTGAAAACTTCCTTGTAAACTACAAAAAGAAATAACAATAGTACTCTTTTAGGAAATATTAGTAGTAGCTGTATAGAAAATCATCAGTGCAATTCTCCATTTTTATAATGCAAGTTCGGGGATGTTCTGAAAGTAAGCCCCTGACTTACAGAAGAGATATTCCAAAAGAAAGTTTGTAAATCGGATTCATTCATAAGTCTGATAAAGCGAATCTTATACACCTTTGCCACAAAGATACAATGCAAAGCATAAAAAAACAAACCACACACACACAGCTACAGTAAGTCCTTGACTGTACTGTACTACTGTGCACTGTCACACTGTGCAGTAAACACACGGCAGCACAGCTGTGACAGCATCCGCAGACACGCGAGCTACTTCTGCGATTTGTTTGCACCTATGAATGTTCATAATGCAAGGTGCATTGGTTTCTGTGAAAGTAGGCAACTTGAATATTTGTAAGCTGGGGGCTTACTGTGTAACAATTACACCTATTTGTGGTCAGCATTTAGTGGTCACTCAGAGACTTCACTGCCTCCACGACCTAAGTAGGATTTGGTGACTGATGATTTCTATGGAAAAAGTGAGTGTGCTCTCATGCAGAAGCTGCCTGCTCTAATTAGTCAGATTTGCTCTAAAGCAACATAATTTGGCTTCAGCAGGATAGGAAGTACCTAGCAATGGTACTTTACTTCCCACAATGTGGTCTTATGTGTTCTATGCGCAAAGACTGAACTAATGATGGAAAACCACCGTGCTTCAGTTTTCACTCATCCCTCCGTTTTCTCATTCTCTGTCGGCCAAGCCCCTACTATATATAAACAGAAACTTAAAATGTACCTCTTTCCGGAGCGAAGCAGGTCAAATCCTTCATTTATCTTTTCAAAAGGTGAAACATTCGTTATCAATGGATCCAGTGGAAATTTTTTTGCCATAAAATCACTCACAAGTTTGGGGACAGAATCTTTACTCTTGAAGCCTGAAATAAAGACAGCATTAAGAAGCGATCCTGGCAGGGAAACCATATCATTTTCATTGTTTTGTTGGGTTGGGTTTTATTCTCTTTTGTTTTGTTTGATTGTGTTAAATCTGATGGTATGAGCAGCTAGACAAATTATGGTAGCCATTTTGGATATACCATTGACTTGTTTTGAAGTCCTTTATTGTGTTCATTGTTTTGTCTTTATTGTTTCTATTCTATTCTGTTCTGTTCGAATTTTACTATGTCCAAAGGTATCTGCAGACAACAAATCTGCATTATGGGAAAAAAAAGACAGCATTGTTAGATTCAACAGGGATAAGCAGGAGAACTGGAGAGGAGACTTTCAAGTAAAAGTAAGCTGAAAGGTTATAAAAAGTGCTTCATTCTGCAGACAGCTACTGGCAAAGAGAGTATGGAATGGAGGGTTTCCACACCATTTTGCAGTTCTTTAATGTCCCAAATAAACCAGGTCACATAACTAGCTATAGAATCCTTATTAGCTCTTTTATAGAGAAATTATATGACTGCCCAAAGTCAAGGTGCAAATTAACAGTTGTTTCAAAGTGAGCAGAGAGAATAGATGCTGGTTATCACTGCACATTTCCTATGTGTGTCCTACTAGGAAATTTAGTCCCTCATGCATTCACAAGTATAAAAAGAGCTGATGCTGAAAGTTCCTGCTTACTTTCTCCCTACATTTATTTCATAAATGTGTGCCGGAGAAGTCTGAGATGCCAGGGAAGTCTGTCCTGGGACTTTCTACATTTATTCCATATCTAATTGTTTGGGACGCTAGAGATGCAACAGGAACTTTAATTGCTTTTTAACCATGGTGCTTTTAAAAACGACCTTGTCACTTGTAAAAGGGAAGAAATTCTGAGGTTAATGCAAATTTGATTTTCACACTTTACTACCTACCACCAAAGATGGCTCCTTTCCAGGTGCGTCCAGTCAACAGCAGCATGGGGTTCACTGCGAGAGTTTGAGAACCAGGAGGGACTCCCACAATGACGCTCACACCAAATGACTTCGAGCAGGAGAGCAAGGCAGAGGTCTGGAATAAATACCAATAAATATTTAGCACCCTCATAGTAGATTTCTGACTGCCCTACTCATGGTACACAGCAGCATGTAAAATTTAATTAGCTAGGTGGTAGCCATGCGGAGCAAAAAAAAGACTATATCTCTTGCTTTTTCATTCTCCCTTGAATCTAGCACTGGTTGCTTTGAAAAATGCCTAGAAAATATTTTTTGAATGAAAGAATGGATGAATGAATGTCTTCCTTATAACTATGTAAGAAGTCAAATATTGTTACAAACATGTAAAGTCTGTGTTGTCAGAGAGGTTGCTGGTTGTACTATCATAATTCTCAGGTAATACGAGAGTCAGTTACTTCATTTTTAATTTATCTCGAGCATGTCTTTTGATGGTGAAAAAGACATAACTATTACCTTTCACAATTTCTGTCTTGTCCATTTTGTAATTTTTGTTTATAAATGATTCCTCTATTGTCTACTGCTAAAAGGAACTTGTTTTAAATTATATTTTACTTTCCTAGAATGTATTCTGGTTTTATTTTAAACTACACTCATTATTCTAGAATCTCAAAAGGCAGTATTTTGTCCTCAAGGCAGTATTTTGAACATGTTCCTTTTAAGGATGCTTTACAGTCTCCCAAGATACATAATTGATTTGGGATTTTGGTTTTGAAGTGTGAAATCTGGAAAAGTAGATACACTCAGAACATGTCAGTCTTTTAGTGTCTTCAAATAAAGGACCAATGCAGTTTCACATGAGAAAACAAACAAAAAGAGCATAACAAGGAAAGCTAAGACTTTGGAAAAAGTTAAATTTTCTTGGAATAGCCATCATACGTGATATATGTCCCAGACGAAGACTACAAAAGCTTTTCACTAGAGGTGCAGTTCTGCATTAGGAACACAGGTGGGATTCAGTGGAGAACCAAACCAAAGATGGGGATACGCCTGTCTCTAGGGACTTATTCAGCAGAGTTCTAGAGGACTCTGGTTAGGTGAAATATGGATGGAGAGGTGTTCTCTCCATGGCAACTGATATTTGAAATAACTTGAAAGTAATATCTCATAAATTCCACTGCAAGCTCAGAAATACTATTTCATATTAAGGACCCCAGCAGATTTTAATTCAGAGCTTAACCTGTGACAGTAGGCATTACGAGAAGTATTTCATATGCATTTAATCTGTATCAGTGCTAGAGATAAACATTAGATTTGGAGGGTGATATTACATTGTTGTTTTTCAAAGTATTTTCTGCTTGCTCAGCGCCAGGCACAGTGGTGTGTGGCTGTGGTAAAATACAGCGACTCATGAAAACAAGTGCCTTCCTTAGGGTGTATTTTCTCTTAGTAGGGCACTTGGTCTATTATTTCTTTTGGATAGTTTTCAAAATTTATTGAAATGTGAAAAAAATTTAAACTACATTTGTTAATAATGCATTTGAAAAACAAATTTGCTAACTTAAGTACAGAATTTGTACTATTTATATTTCTTTATTGAACTGTTTTTGCTACAAATCAAGGACATTGATTGGTTATGGCTTATTTAAAATACAAACACTTCTCATCAATAAAGAAGAAATATTAGGCAGCGAAGGATTCCTACCTTATGGAATGAAGACTTCCTCATAACTCTAAATTTAACAATCCAAGCAACAAGCAGGAGGTTGTCTTTCTAAAATATATTTACACATAATATTTACATTCTACTGCCTAGAAGCATATTTCAGATTGCAGAAGGTGAGATATCAAAACAAATTTTGGTACATACTATGGTGTCAAGTCGACCAATGACTTCAAAGGAGAAATCCACACCTCCATCGCTCATTTCCTGTAGCACCTCCTCAATTGGTTTGTCATAGTCTTGAGGGTTGATGCACTCAGTGGCACCCAGCTCTCTGGCCTTTGCAAATTTGTCTTTGTTGATGTCCACAGCTATGATCCTGGCTGCTCCTGCTGCTTTGCAGCCAATGATAACAGAGAGGCCAACTCCTCCCAGGCCAAACACTGCACAGGTGGAGCCCTGGGTGACCTGTGTTTGCAGAAAATGCAAAAGTGGATTGGTAGATTTTTAGAAAGTGCCTAAGCCATATAAAGTGCCGGGTCTTGTCTGCTCTCAGTAGACTTCCTGTCAACCTGCTGCCAAGCTTCTTTTGGCTAGTTACTTCATGCTTCAATTGAGTGACTTGAGCTAAACCAGTGGTTCTCAAACTTGACTGTACACAAGCCTCGTCTGGGAGCTTTCAAAAAATCACAGCAACCTTGCCACAGCCCATGCCAATTAAGTCAAATTCTCTGCATGTATTACCCTGTCCCGAGTGTACACCAACAGGAAGCCCTGAGAGCAAGTGGACTGGATAAGCTTTGAGTTCTAATTATCAATGACCAATCACAATCAGATCCATTGATAGCCAGTTTCAGTTTCTGATATATACACAAAAACAATTTTGGGAATATAACACAAATGGATGAGGTTACTCCAGGCAATTGAGCTATAATCTAATCATACTATCAATAATTAACACCTTGCTTAGTTCAGTAGCTTTTGGTACATATAAGCAATGCAATGAGAACAGAAAATAGTTCTGAAGCATATAAGAGGCATTCTTGTTATAATCAAATATCTAAACAATAGGAGAAATTCAACAAATGACTTCAAGAAAATAACACTTGAACTGATATTTAAAATAGATTAGTGAATAATAATGCAAAAATAGTTTATATTTTAATAATATTGAAGCCCTTTCTCTGAGCATCCTTTAATTCTGTTGTACATATGCTAAGTTAAACTACAGGCTACAACCAATGAGACCGTTGAACAAGGACTGATGGGGCTTAGGGCTGCAGTCACAGCAATTAGACTAGAAAAGACAACTCTACACATGCTCTGCATGGCTTACATTGGTTATGGCTGTTGCATAAGCCCAGTCTTCTGTGGTCAGCCTTCAGTAGGTAAAAAATTCATGTCCCAAGTAAACTCATTGTGATATTTCTTTAAGGGGGACCACTCACTCATCCCTCCACCAAATGTTATTAAATACTATGAGAAACAACACCATTTTCAACTTAAAAACACAGGGCTCGGAAGTGTGATTTAAAAGTGCTAATAATTGTGTATCATGATTTCAGATAAAAATTTCAGAAGATTCCAGTCTCAGATCAAATACTTACCAGCTGTAAAAATTTGGGTAAATAAGTTTACGTGTCTGGATCTCAGTTTTATAAAGCAAATGATGCTCTAGCATTTTGGGAAGAGGACTCTGTAATGAATTTCTGCTGATACATACCACTTCTGATGTATGTATGGTGTGGCAAGGCAGAGATGGTACTGAAATCCTATAACGAGTGGCAGAAATGTGATGCCTCATTATTTTTACAGAGTGGACGACCCTTGATGTGAAGTTGTTTCAAGGAAGGTTTTGAATACCCTGCTAACCTGAATCCTGGACATAGCATAGACAGACACTTTTTGTCCTTAGAAACAACCTTTGAAGTCGCTGTTCACTTGATATTTTGTGGGCCAGAGCTGCTGGTTCCTGGCTGCCAGGGATAGGAGGCAGGTTTACCTTAAGCCGTCTTCACTGGAATCATAGGGAGGAAAATGTTGACTTGGAGTCTGGGGAGGTACCCCCAGTTGTTTTCTATTCTTAACACTGCAACAGAAAAAACCCTACATTCTATTTACATTGGCTCCCTCAAACCTGGCAGAACCCATTTTGCTGAAGTGTGTATTTTTGCACTCTAACTGTAGAATGAGTGACTAAATGAGCCCCTAGATCTAAAACAGTATTCTCATGAAAGCAAACATTGAATAGGTATTGAAAATGAAATCTTTACTTTTCCTTACCTAATTATAAACAACATTTTGATTTGTGATGAACAAATGAATTTCACTTTCCTACTGGGTCTACTTTTCTATAAATTATCAACCCAACAAATCTATGATAATAACCTGTGGTCCCTGGGAGAAAGTGCTTTCCTGTGGTTGCTGGTAGGCTGAGTGTACCTGGCGTCATTGGCCACTGCCAAGCCTACCTTGGCAACTTGGACTGCAGAGCCATAACCAGTAGAGAATCCACAGCCGATGAGGCAGACTTTCTCCAGTGGTGAAGCCGCATCGATTTTGGCCACGGAGATCTCATCCACCACTGTGTACTGGGAGAAGGTGCTTGTGCCCAGGAAATGGTAGACAGGCTTCCCTCTGCAGGTGAACCTGGTGGTGCCATCCTGCAGGGTGCCCGCACCGCTTGACAAACTAGTCAATGAGACACACAGACACACAAAGGACATGAAACACAGCACAGCTAATGTGCAACCTCATTAGCAGAGCAAGGGAAGGGAAGACACCTACTCGGTTTTCGCACAGAGGTTGCTTTCTGGGTGTTTACAACTTCTGCATTTTCCACACTGGGGAGTAAACAGCGGGATGACTTTATCACCTGGAAGGGAATAAATATTTTTTCAATTTCTGCCAGGGAATTAATAAATAATTTAAAGCTTACGCATAAATGCATGTGTGTTTGAAAATTTCTCCAAGAAATACACTCCAGTCACAAGAATATCACTGATCATTGCCTTCAGCATTATTATCCATTTGGATTATGTGTCTGAAGATATCCAAAGAGGACATGAAGTTGTAGATAACAATATAGATTAAAAATTATTTCCACTATATTAATAATTAACATTATTGTGTGCACTGATTTTACTTGGAAACTTTATGCATCATCACATTAAATTCTTAATGAAAACTTAAATCTTATAATTGCAAGTAATTTCTTAAATCTTATAATTGCAAGTAATTTTAATTTCTATAAGATATTGGGAAGATGGGATTTTTTTCACAAATTTTGTATAATTAAATTAAGTAAAAATAAATATAATTATTTCAATAAAATTATAAAGACTCAGTCATTGATTACATTAAAAATGAGAAGTTTGATCATCACTCAGTTTTCAAGAGTCTATGCTATCTTTATTATCAAATGAAAGCTTTTAAAAGTCATTTTTTTTCAGGCTAAAACTAACAAAAATGGCCCAAAAAATTCAAGAGATTCCATTGAAAATCATAACAAGGAATTAGGTACTTTTTTTTAGAATGGTAACTGAAATTCAAATAATTTTAGCTAGTAGTTTATGAAAAATTTATTATTACTGCTGTAGATAGGGCAGTGCAAAAGAAAAATTGACATGTATTATCAGCTTTTTCTAACTAAAGCAAATAACATGACCTCAAACAAAAACTATACTATTTGTTTTATTTTCTGTTTGGAGTTTAACAACGTATTGGAAAAGATGAAGGATGAATGTACTGGCTAAAGTGATGCTTTAGAATTAAACATAGCTTGTCTTTTTAATCATATGACTATCTTTTCAGCAAAACTAAGAAAAGTTGTTGGGCTATCACATTTTATGAACAAGCATTATATGAAGATGATGGCCTGGAAATGTTCTATTAACTCACTTCTCATTATGAAAATATAATGCTATGTAATAAAATTAGGATTGTGCATTAAAATGAAGCAATTATTAATTTGTAACCAGTCATAAGTGACATTTAAAAAATGACATGTGTGGCTGCATGCTTCCTGTGCTGTTTCTTTCATTTCCCGCCCTATGCACTGTTGTGACGGGTTCCTGGTCAGGAAAGCGGCCATTTTGGAAGAGGGAGTGGTGAGCAGCCTGCACTCCCCACCTGACGAGAGATCTCCTTGACTCAGTCACAGCCTCACAGCCCCATCTTGTGATGTCAGCAGAGAACAGTTTCACGTACTAATCTAGAGATCAGTACACAGGCTTATGTCCCATTTGTAGTTCTGTTTGGGTCTTGACAGAAACAGTGCTGACAAGGAGGTTATTATAACATGAACTCTGCTTGGGGCTGGCACTGTGTGCTTGTGAGCCTCAGGTACACCCTGCTCTAGTCTGGTGCCTGGCATTGAGTATAAACTCAATAAATAGCTGTTGAAGGAGAAAATACATCATCATCTGCATGTAGCATGCCTGAGTCAGGCAGAGAGAAAGGGAAAGGAGCCATCTTTGAGCTCCCAGCTCATCCAGGACCCTGTGCAAGCTTTTATGTCTCCAGATGCTGCAGTTTCTGATCTGGCCTGGATAACCTTGGCATCATGAACCAAAACACATATAGTGAATGTGAATTCTATACCTGGTTTCACTGAAGTCACCCCTTCTCCAATGCTCTCCACTATGCCAGCTCCCTCGTGGCCCAGAATCATAGGAAGACAAGCTCCAAGGTGTCCACTAACCACATGGTCATCAGAGCGACAGATTCCTGTGGCCACCATCTACAGATGAAAGGGCAGATGATCAGATCCAGAAATGACCCTGGCTCTCAGAAGATTTAGCATAGTCAGTTTCTCAAAATTTTGCTTCTAAAGAGTTCCATGGTCTTATTTATAATACATCTCTTTCCAAATACAAAGCAATTATTTATCCTCAAGAATATCCTCAACCTTTCTTTTTTGAATTAAACAATGTAAAATAATTAATCTGTGAAATGAGTGAACCTGAAATGTTTGTTTTATGTAACATGCAAGAATGCATAATTTTTTATGGAAGCAAAATTTACAGATTAACACCAAGAAAATATCTAATGTTAATTGGTTTTGAAAATTTCTGAGTTTTTAACCTAAAATAAAATAGAAATAGAAAAGCTTTCACCTTAATACGAACTTCATGGGCCTTAGGAGGTGCGACCTCCACCTCCTCGATGGAGAAGGGTTTCTTTAACTCCCATAACACCGCTGCTTTGCATTTTATGACCTGGAAAATCAGACCAAAAAATGAAGCTTTTCCCATGAACAATTGTATCTCTTCACTTTTCTCCATGGGACATCTAGCCCCATGCTCCGTACCTAACACATTCTCTATGGAAATAAAGCTTCTGGTTTACAAGAATAAAAGTATCTTTAAAAATGTGTGAAGCAGTAGCAGAATGACAGAAATACAGTTGTCTTTATGAGACCTTAAGATGAAACAACACATTCTTTGAGGTCATCCTTATATTGTTCTTTCTTCTCAAAAGGTGTTAGGACGTCAGTAGTCCTGATACTTCCTATTGCTGTCCTGGGGTGAGTTCCTTATCCACAACTGTTGACTTGTACATGAAGTTTTAATTATCATTACTTTGCTGACAGTGGCAGCATCTGCTCATATAATGTCTGTATTTCACCTTGCAAAATTTTCTGCTTAAGCCAAAAACTTGAAAGGATCTGATTTTATTTTTTTGAGGCAAGGTCTTGCTATGTAGTTCAGGCTGGTCTTGAGCCTCTTGAACTCATTATGTAGCACAGGCTGGCCTCAAACTCTCAGCAGTCCTCCTACCTCAGCCTCTGGAATGCTGGGATTGTAGGTGTGTGCCATCATGCCTGCAAGGACCTGATATGACTTGATCTGATTTGATTGGATTCTATTCGATTTGATTCGATTTTTCTGAGACAGGTTTTCCCAATGCAGTTCATGCTGGTCTTAAACTCACTATGTAGGCCAGGTTGCCCTCAAACTCACAGTGATCCTCCTGCCTCAGCCTCCCAAGTACAGGACCCAATTTTAAAATAATCTCATACTAAGCTTTCTGCAAAGGATGACTTTTCCTTTTCTGTTTGTTTTTGTCTCCTCTGTAATATTCTTTCTCTGCCACTTCTGTGTGACTTTTGCTTAGATTATTACTGTGAAATGGCTTTGACAGGCTATTTTGGGGCCCCTTGCAGACTAGATTTAAGCTAAAATTACAGAGGTTAAAGCTAGTAGGGTGTGTGTGTGCATGCACGTGTGTTGTTGTGTGTGTAGGGTGTGCATGTGCATGTGAATGCATTAAGCTTTCATCTACACATACCTATTTCAAAAAAGGACCAGAGAACTATCTACTTGAATTTCTAGGTAACTCATCTCCCACATGAATGTTCCGCAAAGATGAATGCACATCTTCAGTGCTTAGAAATAAACCATCAAATCTGTCTTCATTGTGGTAAAACTTGTGCAGTTAAAAGGGCGTTTTTCAGAGAGAATTAGCATAATTGGAAGTATGGTAGGAAAATTCAGTTGGAATTTGTTCTTGTGATAATTGATGTTCATTATTTATTTGTCAAGTCTGTTTACAGAGTGTACACAATGGTTAATCCAAAACTAAAAATGAGATACTGGGAAATGATATACTAATAATGGATAGGTCCTGATTATTGGGGACCTTAGATTTGGCAGGCACACTGTGGCCTGTCCTACTAGAAGAGCAATGGTGAAATGCCTTATTCTATATATGAAAATGTTGAGACTCAACTTGGCAAAGATAAGGCGGCTATGTTTGGAGCTGTTTCTTCATCTTCAAATCTGTCCCACTGATCTTAGGGTCTTTTTTTTTTTTCCAGTGTCATGCTGTTTTCATCACAACTTAATAGTATAATTTTAAGGTAGAGATTGTGGGTTCCTGCTTTGCCTTGGTTGTCCAGGATTGATTTTGCTACTCTAGGTCTCTTCTGGTTCCAAATGAATTTTGTGATTGTTTTCTCTAATTATGTGATATATGCTGTTGGAACTTTGATTGGGATTGC
>RJWM01022623.1:0-33368 GCA_004363535.1 Dasyprocta punctata
TAACATTTTACTGGTGTGGCCTTTCTACACAATTCACACAAAGTCCTCTATTTCTGTGTGGTTGTGGAGTTAAGAACAACATACCGTATTTGAATAGAAGTAGAACCTTTGTTTATTTTAGAGGAATTGCATTCCACACATCTAATAATTTCTCATAAAAATTTTAAATTATGATGCTACATTACTACTTGCTTGTAGCCAGTTTTGGTTTGCCTTCAGGATTTTGGTATTTGGCTGTGTCCACATTATGATTTAGTTGCATCATTTCTATGACATTCATGACAATCCAACTAGGTAACTGGAGCTCCAAAGTTAAGGTTTCAGCTTTGTAAACTATCTTTTCAATCATATCCTTGACTGTATGGTACAGCCAAAATGAAAATGTTAATAGCCATTAATCCATGTGACTTTATATTTTATTAATGCACCAGTAGCTAGTTCTTTTGTAGACTTGTGCTAAATGAAGGTTAAAATACCAGTTTTAATTTTTAGCATTTGTCATGCATTTCAGTGGACACTGAAAAAATAATTTGTTAATTATTAATTATGTGCCAAGTACTCACAGTTTTTTGTTGTGTGTGTCTGTGTGTGTTTGTGTGTGTGTGTGTGTATGTGTGTGTGTACATCACAGGTAATAAAGGCAAGTGGATAATGGCTGTAGGAGGAAGACCTAACGATTACTTTTCTTTTTGAAATCTTTTATTGATACACATTTACTATGTAAAAGTTTTATATTGATTTCTGTTAGTAGTGCTCATCAGTATATGAATATTTTTCTAAATCTTTGTAATTCTTGCCTTCACACCTGGGCAATAGACTCAGGCAATGTTTCTTGTCAAATGGAGTTTAAAGTTTCACCTAGGTTAAAAAGAAATTTATTTTAGGAGTTGTCAAGAGAATTAATAATTTATGGATTTAAATGTTCTTTTATGTATCAATATATTAGCAGATATTTGATTTTAACTTCAACATAGCTTTGCTTGTAAAACCTATGTACATGTCTTCATTATTTTCAATGTGTCTCATGATACATCAAAATACCATCATCTTAGTAACAGAAAATGCTGCAAAGAATCACAGAGCTCAAGGAGTTGTGAAGAAATTGAATTTAAAACTGCAATTGATTAAATAATTTTCATAGTCTCATTGGAAGGACTTTTAAAGAATCTGGAGTTTAAGTAAATTGACCAAAGCCCCAACTTCCTTAGATTTCATACGCAAGTATGATAGTATCAAAATAGAGACACACACAAGTAAAAACTAAAGAACTGAGTTGGCAGTCAACCCGCTTTTTCCGCTGTATATATCAAGCAGGAAATTAAATACTGCCAAAAAGTTGTTCATTGCACTGATCCTCCAGCTCCTGGGCTGTTAGGACTTTTTTCTTTGCAGGTATTCTTTATACACCCAATGAACAAAAGTAGTAGCAGGAAATCTTTTAAAATAACAACAGAACACTTTTATTCTTAGCTGACTCTAGACTGGCACCCTCTCTTTTGGAAAAATTGTAATAGTTAAGAAAGCAACATTGCATTCATTTGTATGGATGTTGAAATAGAGATGAACATCCAGCTGAGTCAGGGAGAGGCTCTGAGGATACTCTGAGCTATCTCCTGTGGTCTAGGTTGCCTGCAACAGTAGAGACGAGTTCTGGCAATGTGATTATGAGATTAACTGCTCTCCGATCCCAAGTAGTCAGCCTTGTTTCACTGAATTTAAAGCAATTTTTAGAACTTTTAGTTCAATTCTGGACAAAACCATACATGTTCTTGAACATTGGTTATGACAAGGGCAATGAATTGTTGATATGAAGAAACTAGTAGTATCAGATGAGTCAAAATGAATGGGGAATCTTATTGTAAGGACCCCATTTATGGTGTCTCCCAGAAAATTCCACAGTGTTAAATCTAGTGAGCATGGGAAGGCCTTTCCCTAAAGACATATTGGTCCCCTGAGTCACATACATATTGATGAAGTCCTCCTACCTACTATCAAAAAAAAAAAAAAAAATGTGGTCTACGTTCAGCAGAAAAACAGCCAGACAGGAGAATAAAAATACCAGATCATTTCTTTCTATGATAAGAAATGACTGTACTGACATATGGTCACAAAAAAGCAAAGAATCAAAGTAGTTTCCAAAGTAGTATAAAGTGGTGTTTCCTTTTAAGTTATAGGCACAGATGCCTTACTGGAAATACCTAAATGACAATTTAAAAGGGAGGAACAATGCTCTCATTAGCATTTCTTTTGCTCTTTCTTCCTTCATAGTTGTGTCTATTCCAACTGATTCACTTTGGGGAGACACACTGATTAAAGAGGGCTGACACATGGAATTTTTCAGTTGGTCTCCTTTGATTTAGAGTCACCTTTATTTACAGGCACAGGTGTGTTGCTCATTCTGGATTATCTTGTTACCACTGCTTGTGCTTTTGGATTGCTTTTATTTCCCTGGGCTTTATACCTCCCCCTACCTCCACCACTGTATCATTTGTCAGCGCTAAGGAAAACGTGCTCCAGTGAGAAAAAGAAAAGGTGTTTTGCAAAATCACTTGCTACTAGTTGCCACAGTGGGAGTCAAACTTTGATTCTCAAACATTCTTTTTCTACAGTTTCGATCTTTCAATTTTGTATCTACTATAAAGGATTAACACAGAGCATTTGAGTACTGATATTTTCTGCCACTAGATACATTGCTATGGAATTTAAACCTTGGCCTTCTAGATGATCTTTATCAGAATTAATAAGAATTTTTTCTGAATTTTTTGGAAAGAATTTTTGTTACCTCCACTTGACATAGCAATTTTCTAAGGAAAAATAAAAGGAGTTATTTTTCTCCCTGGTAACCCTGTGGCAGATAAATGTTTTTGCCAATTTGCATGCTACGTTATAGGTTTAGCATGGGCAATTTCCCTTTAATATCTTGGTATAGTTGATGTCTTGCAATCTTGATGGCCCACTGTTTCAATTTATTTATTTTCTTTTATATTGTCAACATAACACACTAGAGAATGACTCAAAGTGGGTGTTCTGTATTTTGAGTTACAATGGAGTTTGATGTCATTTGTACAGGCCGGTATGATGATTAATATCTGCCGAGAAATTAGACCAAATGAAACCTGCTGGAATGGGTTTGATTTATATTCCTTTCATCCTTCTGTTCTTAGATGAAATGGTTATTGCTCTCCACCCCTGCTGAAAGAGAAGTCTTAAACGTTAATAATCACAATCTTGTGATACAACCACAGCTTATTTGCTCGAAATGTCTGTTTTCCTTACCTTGTCATACACATTGAAATTAAGATTCTTTCCCCAGTGACCTCATTGCAAACATTTTAGCTGTGATTCATAGCAGTCAATATGCATGAAATCATCTAGTAATATTAATTAATTAATTAATTTTCATCTAACATTTTTAAAAATGATGATTCCCTCACTTTAACTCCAAAGTTTGAGTTAGAAACTGGAATCAGGGCCAAGGAATCTTCATTTTGAAATTCCATTCTTAATGAGTTTAATAGAGATGGCCTATTGACCCTGCTTTGAGAAACTACTGTTTGGAAACAATGGAGAGATCAATATTTCTCTTGCTTTCTGTTGGTGCTTTCTTACTTCCTCTGACTTTCTCCTCTCCACATATAAGTCAACACATGCATTATTCATTATCTTGAGAAAAGGCTCAAAATAGAACATTGGTAGAATGTTTATCATGATCCCTTTGCCATTCAACTACTTCTCAGCCACAGTCCCATCCCCATGACATGTCTGTTTGTGCCCCATTCCTACTCCATCATTATAGTTTTATGGCCACATAGGTGGCAATTCATCTTTAAATGAGATGTATCCTAATGACCTCTAACAAAGAATAAAAATAATGACCTTTCCCAAGGAGAGCTGTTCATTTGCTTATTCATTTTGAGTCTGAGAAAACTGAGAGTGATCCATAATTTATATTTATGTGAATACGGTGAGATTAGTGAATTCAGGTTTATTTTGTCAATAATATTGACATTATTATGACTATGAACCATTGAAATAGTTAGTTTTTCCACTTTGAGGTAGATTTATGAGGATCCCAGATAATGAATTTCTTAAACCCCAACTACAAACTTGCAGCAAAAACTCATATATGAGAATAAATGCAAAGGAAAGAAGGAATGGATTCCAAATGGTATCATTCCATATGTAATCACACAAAAGAAAATGAAATTGAAGACCTATAATTTTCCAGTCATGCTGATCAGAGGCGATGGTTATGCTATGATTATTTAGATAAAAACAAAAACCCTAGAAAGCAATAATGATAACCCAGTTGGCCTAACCATATAACAAAATAACAGGATAGATGCCAGATTCCCACATCGCAAGGAATAGAGAATGGATGGTTTAAATAGATAATTGTCATGATCACTAGTGAATATTTAATTAAAGATTATTGCCAAAACAAATTAAGCCAATAGTTAATAAAACAGATGAACTTGTGCATCTGATTAAGATTATTTGGTCAATATAAAAACAAAACAAATTTGATTTGTTTTGCTGCCTTCTCTCCCCTCCTTCCAAAACGCAATCTCTTACTACCCTGACTTTCTGCCTTTAAAGAAAATTCCTCTTGTTTGTGAACAAGTTGTGTTGTTAATTGGGTAATTAATTTTAAATTCTTAACCCCCATCATGGCTTTATTGAGGGGAATTACTTTTAAAAAGGTAAAGAAAAATGTGTACTGTCACAGCAATTATCAGGAGTGTTGTCTTGGAGGAAGGTGAAGGTGATTTTCCTGTTAATCAACTTTTAAAAGCACTTGCAAGAGATTTAGTAAGTCTCCTTTCTCTAGTGACATGCTCTATGTAGCCAATTGGTTCTTAGAATTGACCTTTAGCTAATTTATTTACATTTGCACAATAAAAATCAATATAACTGCAGATCCTCCTTGAAAACAAAATTGATGTACCACAAAGAAGTAGTGAAGAGTTGTTTCAAAATTGTATTTGTGTGTGTGCATGTTTGTGCATGGGGCCTATGTATAATTTTCAGGTTAGTGTTGGATCAGTGGCTACTGTTCATATGAGTGCTGAGTATCAAGGAAAAAGCTCTTGGTTACAAAGTTTAACAGCTCTTCAGTTTCGAAGGATGATGCATGTCTTAGTGTAGTTATCGGTCCTTAAAATTGTTAGGTAAAGATATTCTTTTGATACGACATTATAAATTTCTGGGGGAAATTAAACCTCTTTTCTAGAGTAGTATCTTACCAAAAAGGGAAGAATAAGAAAAAAAAAGAATAGGGTGCTGGGAGTCAAGACCTCATTGCTAGTTAAGCACTTTTCCACTAAGCTGGAACCCCCAATCTCTTAGAATTCATCTTTTGATACCTAAAACAAACATAAAATTCACATTGATCACCAGCAGTTTTTCTCAGTTACAGCCTCTGGTCCATAGTTTATCTTTTTACATGAAAGACAGACAAAGATAGTTTTAAGGAAAGTCTCTTCGATTTGTGTGGCTCCTGTGCATTAAGTTAGCAAATCTCAATGAGAAGTGATTCTATAGCCCAGGGGTCTTTGACCACTGTGTGGAGACATTTTTGTCATGATTGAGGGGCGCTGTTAGCATGTAATGGTTAGAAACTAGAGATGCTGCTAAAAATCCTACAATTCACAGTAAAGTCTGTTACAACGCAGAATTATCCATCCCCAAATGTCAATAGTGTTTAGGCTGAGAAACTCTGACGGGTTGGTTTAAGTTTGTAAAGCATTTTTCTGTACCATATGCAGACGAGATGAGATACAATAGAACACTAGTAATTAGTTACCAATTTAAAAGTATATAGGGTTCACTCTAAGTTAGAAGTAATTACCCATTTGTATTGATATAAAAGGTAAGAGAGAGAAAAATATGTAACACTCCCCCAGCTTTCTGATAGTGATGAGCCAGGCCCATCACTATCAGTCTGTCTTCTACTTGAATTTCTATGCCTTGGAAAAATTACTCATTGACATCGTCAAAATTCATAAAAGCTAAATTGGTTGTGAAGCTCTTTGGGAAACTTTAGTTTTCATGGCTGTGTTGCAGATGTTTTCAGTGACCAATAATAGAAACAAGGTACTTGCAGACATGAAAACAGTAAGGGGAGGAAGTTTTTATAATGGGTCAATGTTTTCATCATCTTTAACTGCTCATTATACATTTTGTTTCTTTGGGTTGAATATCCACCCATTAAAGATGGCACGTAGATTATGGAAAACATGCTTGTTAGGTCCACACAGGGTCTCACTTCCTGTTTTCAGGAACACAGTAAGTCTAAGCATGCGCCCTGGCTACCGGACTTTCTATGATATACGCATAAGCTACTTCACTAGTACACAAAATGCATATATGATTTCAAATAATTTGACATTTTTCCTTTAATTTAGCATACCAGCATCACAAGTAATGGAATGAAGGTCAGATCATTCTCTTCCCATTGTATATAAGGGAAACCAAGAACAAGAGAATTTAAATTAATCATTCATTTATTTGTTTATTTATGCATGCATTCAGAAAATATTTGTTGAACATGTAGCAAGCACAGATCACTGTAGTGAACACTATAATACATTAAAGAATCATATTTGGGATAAAGAATTTGAGTTTAGATCCCTGAAATCCTAGACTGATTTATTTTTGTATGTAATTCTGATCAACATTTTAGAATTATGGCTTAAATAGTAAATTATAAATAATATATTAAGGACTTATTATAATGTGCCCCAAACTCCAAGTGCTTTACATGCCTATCTCATTTAATCCTATAATAAGCCAATGAAATAAGCCTTGTCACTATCCTCTTTCTTACAGACGAGGTCAGTGAGGCTCAGAAACAGACAGTAGCAAAGGCTCATAGCTCACAACAGCAGAGCTGATTTTCGTTTGATGTGTTGAACTCCAAAGGCTGATGGCTCACCCATCTCATTATGTAACCTCTGCTCTTTGTTCTCCAGACTTTGTTTCTTGTCTCTTCTACTCTAAACAAAGGGGTGCCAAGACGATCCTAGCCTGACATGTTTCCTGAAAGTCATTAGTTACTTCAAGTTGAATATACAACTAGACGAGGGTCTCCCAAGAAAGCAAAGGAGGGGCAGATTTGGAAGTGTAGTTTTTCCTGCCATGGGCTTTACTTTATGCCACACACGTTATATGGAGCCATAATGTTACAAAATAGGTACCTGGTGAGCACTGTTCTATTATGAAGTGGCAGACTAGGTTCCATCCAGGAAGATTCTACCTGTGACTGTGTGCTGTGCTGCACTTAGGTCACCAGGTCAAGTTTCACAAGTAAGATAGATGTATGAGCATGGACGTGGGTGTTCATACATACATGTATTTAGGTATCTTCCAGCTCCACCTCTTGACTTAAAAACTTTTTTTAATTTATTCAAATCAGCTCAGAGATCCAAAAGAATCATATGCCCCTATCTCACTGTTACTGCTCTAGGTTGGGGAAAAGAAAAACAGCTGCAGCAAAGAAACTGCACTGACATAGAAGAGACAGTGAGAGTGCATGTGTATGTGTGTCTATGTGTGTTGTGTTTGTGTATAAAACTACATATATATGTATATATGTGTTTACATCTATCTAAATGTATATATATATAAATATATATCTATACATATGTATACACACATGAAACCCATAGTTTGAAACTTTGGAATTTTGAGTTTGGGAAAATTATTACAATTTATATTTGGTTTCCTAGATAGTCTACTATATTTCTGATTTCCAAACTTTTCTTCCACTATGAATGTATATATTTATTTGTGGTACAGAGAATATGATTTAATATACTTAGATTTAATGTCATTGAATACAAAAGTGCATTTAAAAAACGTCAAACTTATAAAACTGGCTTTCTTATTAAACCGTTTGTTGGAATTTCAAACTATGTGTTTTCAAACTTTTTCATTCCAAAAGAAAAAAAATTAAAAATCTACCAAATGAGCAGTGATGATGTTTAGAAACAAAAGAAAAAGAAAATGTAGGTATACAATAGCACAAAACCAGTGATTATTGCCCTAATGAGAAATACTGGATAATTTACTGTCATTTCCTAGTTTTTACTTTGGCATTCATGGTGGTCTCTGTGGCCTACACGATTTATAGGTGGAGCTAATTGTTTAATTATTTTGAAGCTACAGTAGATAATTTATAATATGTATATTGTAAATAGATACTAAAGCTCAAGGGCACAGTGTAAAAATAACCAAACACTCTCTAGTCTCATGCAAACAAAACTTTCAGCCTGTTTATACAAATACCAAAATAATTGCTCAAAGAAGGAACAATGTACAGTCAAGTTAAATATAATGTTATTTATTTTGGCATTCTATAGACACAACAACCAAATGATTGAATTTTGGGCACTCCTACAGATATAATAAGTTGTGGTCTCATTTATAGCCATGGGCTTTGCCTATTATTAGAAAATATGAAAAGTGTTTAAGTCAACCTATGCAAACAGTTTCCCTGGTGCTCCTTGGGATCCACTTGTCTGCCTACAAGCGTATCCCTTCAGAAACTTATGGTTCCCAGCCCAGGGCTCAGCTGATGTACCAAGCACAGATTCCTCTGACACCCAAAGCACTTGTGAGTGAATTAAACATGGTCATTTATTCTCTCTCATAAGACCCTTGAAGATGTGGTCTTAAAGGCATTAGAAAAAAAGCACTTTTTTTAGTAGTTAAATATTCTAATTAGGATTAAGGACACATAAAGAAGTGATTTTGTTTCCCAGTACTTTGGAACAAAAGGAGGTTTTACATCATCCTGGTTTCAAATTCCCTTGCCATTTTCATTGTTTATTTTTAATTCCAAAGGATAATGTTGAATCAGGAGAATTTTTCTTAAAACAGTCTGCTTAATGTACTTTTTTAATCATGAGGAGTAGGGAAGTGGGAGTGCCAAAACTGTTCTAAGAAAACTAGATTCATGAATTGCTGAAAATATATACTATGTAAAATATATACTAAAGATACACAGAAACATCAGTTTAGGGAAGCTGCATTCAGAGTCCCACTGAAAGTTGTTAATCGGATCTGCGTTATGTGGGTCACTCCTCAGATTGGTCATAGTGTTCAGTTTAGTCTGTAAAAATAAAGAAAATTTGTGTTGGCTGAAGGAACTGAAATAAAAATCTTAGTTGAACTCTTGTTTCTTACATCTTTTATAACCAGGAAAATACTGTTTAGAATTTAATACACAAAATTATTTGTCCAAATTAAATTGACGTGTTTAAATAATATTAGCACAACCCTTGACATTTAAAAAAGTAAGGACCCTGTTGATTAGATTACCTGGAGATCTTCAAATATATTTTACAGGGCTTATCAAGTTCCTCTTTCTAGCTATCTCTGATGCTTTGAATGTGATACCAGCACAGACAGAGAAGTCTGAATGTTGCTGGAATTAACACTGAATGGCAATTTATTAGGGCCTTGCTCATGTTAATTTTTTCTGACCTCATTCGAGCACTTGATAACTTGGGTCAGTTTCTTGCACATTGATGTATACCAAGTGACACCCATTGAAATTACCTCTTCTCTTTTCCAATGCAGTTTGCTTGTACATAAGTGTAATGTCAAATTGTTTACAGGTTCTTTTTGTGTGTAATTGTGATAGCAGATTTAGCTCAAACTTTAAAGGAATCTGTTTACTGAATGGTGTTAAAATGGATGTGCTTATTACAGTATAAACATCATTAATTATGGACTCACATGAATGCATGTCTACATGTCGTCAATTTCCAGCAGCTTGGTTATTCAGCAAAAGTCTGCAGTCTGTGAATAGCAAATATACATAAACTACCGTGATTCTAGTAACTCAGTAACTGTTTTACCTTGGTATGTAATACTATAGAGCTCAGCCTGCTGTATTTCTTTCTTACCTATTTATTTTTGCAAGAGAAACATGCTAAAAAAAATAGTAATATGAATGTCCCGGTGAAATTGCACATGATTTTGGCAATCATTGGTTCACTCAAAAGGCAACTGCCTACTGATGGAACAACAGCTCTGAGCAACATATAAATATATACATACAAATCTATGTATGCGTTATCTACAATGCTAATTGCTACCATCTATTCTCACTGCCAATGGAAACAACCTACTATTTTCCTTGAAATCACTGATGGATACAAAAAATTAATTTGCTATTAACTGCTTTCATATTCTGTTTATTTCTTATAGTATGGTAGACGATACAGGTTCAGTATCAGTATTGTAAAACTGTGTGATGAAAACTACAAAAGTCATTCTGTGGATATATTTTAAAAGGCAGAACAGAAACTATATTTCAGATTCTTGTGTGAATATAATTACAGAAATAGGTAACTATTTTTTATGTGTTTCCATAAATGACTCCATTTCATATACATTGTAATTTAGCACCAATCATAATAAATCATTTGGTAACATTTAGTTGTTATATATATTTTCAGTATATATGAGGATGATGATTCAACATTATTTCATGCTAATTCAAGAATTTCACATAAAAGTTAACTACTGTTGCAGTTAGCTTATTCCTTTGTTTGGTGTGCCAACTTGCTGATTTGGGGTACAAAAAAAGGAGAAGGCAGAGTAAATTGATTATTTAATATATTTAGAATGAAATTGCAATGGATGGATGCCCTTTGCCTGCCTCTTGTTAATTGGGTGGCTTTGTACTATTTGCTCATTTATTATTTATCAAATCTCTTTACAGAGGCTTGTTTCCTCATCTGTAAATTAGAGATAAAAAATAATAGATCATAAGATCTATTAACTCTCAAGTTTAAAGAGAATTGAGAGAATTAAGTTAGATAATCCAAGCAAAGAAATTCTCAGTGTCTTAACACATTAAACAGATGCTTAATAATGCCTATTCTCATTACTATTACTCAAGTGTTCAAATTTTAGAGTTTGGCTTTAATACTGTAAATATCAGAATATATATTTCCTCTTTAGCATTTTCTGGCATTTCCTATATAGCTAAATACTTGTTAGACTTTTTAATCAGATGAAGAGATTATGGAGAGAAAAAGAATCCTTGAACTCGGAGGAGTTCTAGAAATAATTTAGCCTTTTGCTAATGTGAAGTGTATTCATCAGAACTCTTCTCCCAAGATGTGCACTCAAAACATGGAAGGAACTGGACAGTGTACAGCTTGAGAAATATAACTGCTTTTACACAAACTACTTTATAATTTTAAAATGCTCATCACATTTAAAGCCCTAGAAGTTTTGCAGGAAAGAGGCTTGCAAACTTCATTGACACAGAATCTCCCAGACTTCTCTTGCCAAGAATACTTACAATTTGGGGACATACATTTTGGGAAGTGTTGATTTAGCCAATCCCTTCCTATTACAGGAAGCAAAATCTGAGAACCAGAGAGGGAAGGGTATGTAAAAAGTGTAGAGGTCCTGGGTTTGTAACCCTATCAGTGAAATTAGGCAGGGATACTCTCCTAAATTATTCTCATGTAAATGCCAGGCAAGAATAATGAGGTTGTTCTGAAAACTTCTTCTAAAGTTGTACCATCTGCTTTGCTCAGACCCAGAGTAGAGTCAGATGAGGTACTGAAAGCCAAGCAGGCAAAATATAAGGATCAGTGAACAGTAATCTTTTTGAGTACAGTCACTGCTGAGATCACTTAGGGGTGATGGGTGGCATCTGCTTTGCCTCCAATGGTAATTTTCAGATATTGTCATCACTGTGGCACAGATGCTGAACCATGTTGAAGGTCAGCGCACTAGAATCATGAGCGCTTACATAGACCAAAATAGTGAAGGCATTTGGAAGAAAATTTTCCTATGTGGTCTTCTATCAGAAGCCATGGGTTTTCTCCTGAAAAATTTAGAGGGAAAGCACCTGTGTTGAGAAACTGTGAAGTTAATGACTCCTGACACTCCAAAAATTGTTTAGAACCATAACTTCCTTAGATTCAGTTTACAGAGAAAGACAAAGCCACCATCCCTGAAGATACAGACAAATATTCACCTAAGGAGGAAATGTTGGATGCAGATAAAACTGCCTATATCCTTAAAGGAAGAGAAACACCACATAATTTGTCACTGTTTTTCTGCCAGGTGTGGAAGCTATGTTGTTCACAAATCAAGGGTCCTAAGAATACTCTTGAGTTACTAGACAGATATAAATGGTGAGAATACGAGGTTACTCTCTTGACTTACCTGAGAGAGTGGATGAAAAAGAGGGCAAATGGGGAATTCAGCCAGGAATATATAGTACTGATGGTGGATCAGGAGGCTTTCTGCTTATGCTGGTTTGAGAGAAGTGGGTTGAATATTTTTTCATTCACCTCAGAACTGTAGTTACAAGGAGCCAGTGCCTACACATAGCTACTGTCCAAAAACTCATTCTTCTGATAAATTGAGTTGGGCAGGACTTGATCAGAAAGATTATAGTTTGTGGAATGAGGTCACTGAAATAGGCAAAAACACCACCTTCTCAGACAATACTTCTCCTCCCCTCCAATTTTAATCCAAAGGCAACTTTCTTTCCAATGTTGACAAAACACCCAACCCTCTTATCAATCTTGGACCCAGTGGCAGCTGCCACTGAAACTTGTCATGATAGGTGTTTATCTCAATAGGGGGGCAGCAAAATCTCCTGGCCAGGCAGAACAGCAGCATTCTTAAATAAACCACCCTCACCTTGTAAGCCTTAAAAATGTGTCAGCAGCAAAGGCCCAGAGGGCAGGCCTTTCAAATGCTCAGAATGTCAGAGAGTTCCAGGTTTACACAATGGGGCCATCATTTATTTTGGAAACCATGTCATGAAAGCATCAAGAAGAAAGTTTGTGGATGAAATTGTGTCTTTGATTTTTCTCTTTCTTCTGACCACCATATGGCCTATTAGAATAAGGAGAAGAAAAACACCCTGTGTGCCTTGAAGATGCCTGGCACATTGAAATGGAATTGCTGTTCTCTGTGATTAGGTCCAAGTCCACATGTGCTATCCAGACTTACTTACTTCCTGGTGGATATGAAGCAATTTGATATCACTGAGACCTACAATCACAAAGCCACATGTACTTTGTGACATGAATAAAGTGTTTTTCTCTCCATTCCCCTTAGACTCTCCACTTCTATCTGTGCATTTTAGCTTCTTCTTTCTTTCTTTCTTTCTTTCTTTCTTTCTTTCTTTCTTTCTTTCTTTCTTTCTTTCTTTTTCTTTCTTTTTTTCTGTTTGCCCTTCTTGCATCTGCAGTACAGTTTAATAAAACACAGCATTGCTTGCTTAATCCTCCCACACATACACGCTCTCCTCTGTAGGTCTCAGTTTCCTCATGTAATTTGTAAATAAAAATTTGGAAAGAGATTACCCATGCACAATTTTGCTATACTTTTTTTAAATATAAATCTTTACCCCCGCTGTGGCTGGTCCCCTATTTGTGAGAAGAGGTGGAGTAGGACTGGAGGTTTGGTTTTTACCACAAGTTAACCACTTCAGATTTTCTTTCTCTGAGGACTATGACATACAATGAAGGGCAATGAGAAAGTGAGCAGGATGCTGGTTGATTGCAGACTTGAATTCTGTTTCTCCAAAATTATTGTGAATGAGTACGCTGTCCAAGCTGCCCCAACTATGGGAGTGAAGAGAACATACAAGTCCTCCTGCTGCTAATTTCTAGTGTGAAGAGTGATGGACGCACTTTCCATATTACCCAGAGCTCCAGTTTTGTTTTAGAAAGTGCGGCATGAGTTAATGTCTTATCTTCAACATAGATAGAAGGGAGGGAATTGAAAAGGGTGGAGAAGCAGTAAATCTATGGAATTGGAGATGGAAAGTACCACAACTGGCAGCAATTGTTCTTCCTCCTCTTGTCCCTGAGAAGAACGAATGGCTTTAAGTGCCAGAAAATAATAAGTTGTCTGCTTTTTTTTTAAAAAAAAAAAATAAGGAGACGAATGTCCTACTCTTTGCACCTGATATTAGCAAACATAGGGGACCATGAAGAGGGAAAGAGAGACATAGTAACAATCAGGTCTACATAGCTGAAGCATAAGAGATTTTTTTCCTGCTAGACTAGATGAATAGCGTGGTAATTACACTGATCGACTCTTTAGAGAGCTGCTACCTGCAGATCTCTTTTGAAAACTCAGAATTTCTGCTCACAATGGAATGAAGTTCACAATGTTTTCTGGGGCTTAAAAATTTGCCATGAATATGCTCATTCAAAAATCTAAAGTTTCTGAAAGCTGACCCCAAAGTTTGAGATTTGGAAATGATTGTACTACACTTCCCATCACGTAGCTTGTCATGAGTTCATACAGCTACCAAATACCTCACTTTGATAATTCTGATGCTGATATATGGGAAGGAAACTCCCAACCTACTATATGTCTGGCACAGGTTTGTGTTCTCTAAAACTGTAGAATGAATTTTAGGAACAATGGAGGTTAAGAGTAGAATATATTTATTGAGAGAAAGGAGGTTCCTGTCTGAGAGACAGAAGGAGTCCCGAGTGGGTTGCCAAAAACTCTGTCTTTTCTAGGGAGTTTTATAGAGTAAAACTATGAGGTGAGACAGGTCCAAGATGGGGAATAATGGGAAACTTCAAGGCAGATGGGCATGAGGTGGGACACAACTATGGTCAACCAATAAGATTCATTACTCAAATAAAATTGATTACATCAGGAACAAATGGAGAAGCGCATCACATAGCAAGCAGGCCTGCTTAAAGAGCAGTGACTGTTCTTGTGGGGAGTTGGAATGGTGACTCCTGGCTTCCTCAGGGTTACAGACAACTATCTAAAATATCAGTTCTTAGGATGTGGGTGTATTTGTTGATCTATTATCTTGAAGTCTGGCCTACAGCAGGAGGTTTCTGTCTTCTCAAAGGTTGCAAGATATCTGGCCTTCTGCACTGGCTCCTTTGAGGACCTAGCCTTGCCTGACTGCCTATGATATTTCTTTCTAACTCAGTTGCCCTACCTACAAATCTCTTCGAGAAACCTAGAATTTTTGCTCACAATAGAATGAAGTTCACAATGTTTTCTGGGACTTAAAAGTTTGCCATTCATATGCTTGTTCATAAATCTAAAGTTTCTGAAAGCTGACCCCAAAGTTTGAGATTTGGAAATGATTATGCTATACTTCCCATAATATAGATTGTCATGGGTGCGTACAGCTACCAAATATCTCACTTTGGTATTTCTGATGGTTTGATGAAATGTTGGAAATACAGCAGATTCAAAGTTAACAAAATTGGACAGAAATGTGTCTAGGGCAGTTTTTTTTTTCCTACACTTTGCAGTGCTCTTTTATTAATAAGTAAATGTCAACCAGAGACAGAAACATACCAGGAGTGTCTGCTTGTTTGAATAGAGAAGATGGATTATTTTCTGTTTTAGACATACAGAGAATAGAGATACATCCTCTTAGTTCCAAGACAATGAAAACATTCAAAGAGAAAATGGTCTTCAAAGTACGAAGGACCTAGATACAAGGCATTTCATCAACATTAAAGGCAACACTGGAGGAAGTTTCCAAAGAAGTACAGATCTCTGAGTCTATATCTTTTTAAAACATGGGGAAAAGAATAAAATAACAAGAGATCAAATAATTATATCCCCTAGTCACATGACCTTAGAATTTTTACATGGATTCAGCTTAACTGACCAACCTCATGAACTTTTCCTTTTCTAGATCTTTCCCTCCCTGTGCCACTATTCCTGCTTTTGCTCTGATTATTTCATTGAAACTTTCAGAAGAATCCTAGAAAAGAGGCAGAAAATAGGCAGTTTGGAATAGGGCTGGAATAGTTTCTGGGAATGTAAGGAAAAAGTAGGTCTAGTGCTTTGCTTTCCAAATCCTTCCATGTGCATAAACAGAATTGAATTGTAGAGTCTCAGAACAAATCCCTCACCTAAGAGCTATTGGGTCAGAATCTGAATTTTAATACACATTGGTATATCATATGCACATCAAAACTTGAGCTATATCAATCTCAGTCAATAAAGTATGGCAAAGTGAACAGTGATGGCCTCAAAGGCAAGAAGGATGTTTGAGGAGGAAGGTGTGTATGAAAGGCAGGTTGTTCTCTCCTATGACATTAGGTAATATGGAGGTTACCATGTGGGCATAAAAAGCTCCCATTTCTGGATGGACTTATATTCTTTCAGTGTGAAAGTTTAGTAGTTAAATTTAAATAAAAATGAGACAATAAACAAATATTACCATAGGTAATATTTCACATTGTCTTCCACTTGCCCTGTACACATTTTATTCAATAAGTCAAATATTTATTTTAGGCATATAAATTTGCCAAAAAATAATACAATACAATGAATAAATTCCAGACATATATTAATATGTGTATATACAGTTATTTATGTGTACAATATTAATTATACATTGATGTGAATGCAAATGCTGAGTTGCAGCTTTCATTTTATGATTTCAAATTTTAACTTTTATTATGCAAGTACATGTTAGGCAGAATTTTTTCATTAATAATACTAGCTTGTATGTGAACTATTAGTACTGAAAAGACCAACCATTCTAAATGTTCAGAATAACATAGAACAATAAGAATTCTCATACTGTGCTGTGGGAGAATAAAAGATAAGTTACTTTGGAATCTGTTTAGCACTGTTTAGAAAATTTCAGTAAATGTTCCACACTGGAAACAACTTAGATGTCCTTCATTTGTAAAGTGAATACAAATAAGAACACATATTTGATGCTTCCATGTAGGCAAAGTTCAAAACAAAGCAAAATTAAGTTAAAATGTTAGAAGTTGCTCACCCCTGAACCTGGGATAGCCCCAGGATCGTTGGTAGACCATCCTCCCCTCCGTACAGACCTACGACAACAGTGAAACTGTAGGTCACCCTTCCTCCCAGCCAAAAGACCACTGCAGCCTACAGACATTCAGCAACCCCTTCCACCACCTACAGAATCTTGCTGGGCTGATGGAAGCCTCAGCAACACCTTATCCACACAAAGGACCTCAGTGAGCTTGTGAGAGTGTGGTGAGTTTCCCCTTCGAATAGGGCACCTCAGTGGGTAAACAGGAGCAGTAGCAAACTCCCCCACAGCTGTAGGACTTTGGTGAGCCTGGAAAGAGTGTGGGTGAGTTCTTCCATATAGAGAACACTAGGTGGGTTGAGGAGAGTGCCGATAAGGCCTCCCCCAACCCAGAGGAAATCAAAAGGACTTATGAGACATCCAGTGACATAGCCGGGTCCCAGCTGAGATGAACACTATAGCCAGGTAGATCTGGCAGCCTGGAACAGCCTGAATCAGCTGTAGTAACAGTAGGAACTGAGGGTTGACATACATCAATACCCCTAGGCTAGTCAGCTACAAAGAATATAGGACTCACCCAAAAGGAGGAATTCAGGTGACTGGCCCTCTCCTTCATTGTGAGACCCAGCAATTAGGCAAACATCAACCACAGAGTTGCATACTAAGACACACACTATGAATAGTTGAGAATAGTGGAATTGAAAAGACCAAATATTAACCCAAGAGGTGAAAATGACAAAATTGAAAATCAAAATGCAATCTCAAACATTCAGCCTATCAGGAACAAGTACAGGTGATTTCGACATAGAGGACATTAAAAGTCATACACCTGAAATTTCTGAAAATGTAGCAAGTGAAATAAAGAAACAAATCCATGATGCCATAGAGGAAATCAGAGTAGAAACAATCTCTCATATAAAAAAAGAAACGACAATGTTAATAAAGGAGTTGCTCAGCATAGCTAGAGAAGACATAGAAAAAAAAAGTACAGAAGCATGGGAAAATGATGGAAACCTTGAATGAAAAATTTGGAAAAGAAGTAGAATGCATGAAACAAATTCAAAGAGATATCCAAGAAATAAAACATTCTGTTGAAAGCTGACGAAACCATTTGAATGAAGCTGAGGATAGAATTTCAGACCTTGAGGACAGGATTACAGCTAGCAATCATGAAAGAAAGAACTTTTAAAAATAACAAAGCAGCATGAATTGACAACTCAACACCTTCAAAATGATGCAAAGAGAAACAATACAAGACTAGTAGGCATCAATGAAGACACAGGGGTCAATGCAAATGAAACAGTAAAACTAGTCACAGAAATAATAGCAGAAAATTTCCCAAACATGGGAAAAGAATATGATATGTAGATAAGAGAGGCATGTAGAATGCCAAACAGTCATAACCAAAATAAATCTACACCCAGACATATAATAATTAGGATCCTAGAAATTCAGCTTAAAAACAGAATAGTAAAACATGTTAGAGAAAAGATATAACTCACCTATTAAGGAAAGCCTACAGAATCATGGCAGACTTCTCAGCACAAACACTCAAGTCAAGACAAGCTAGGAATGAGATGTTTTAAGTCATGAAAGAAAACAACTTTCAACCCAGCTTGATGTACCCAGCAAAACTTTCTTTGAAATTTAATGGAGAAATAAGGTACTTCTATGACAAAGAACAACTGAAGAAATTCATGTCCACCAAACCAACTCTAGAAAGACTACTGAAAGACATACTAGAGAGAGACAAAAATGACTACAATTCCCAGAACAACAGCAGAAAGAAACCACTGGACAGGGCAAGCAATTAAACAAGGGGGAAAAGCAGAAAACCAACAACAGGAAAATAACATGACAAAGTTGAGCCAGTACGTATCAGTTATATCCATCAATGTAAACGGCCTCTATTCACCAATTAAAAGAAATAGATTGACAGAACAGATAAGGAAGCAGGATCCAATAATATGCTGTATAAAAGAAACATCTCTGACTCAAAAGGAAACTCACAGACTAAAAGTCAAAGGATGGAAAGCAATATTCCATGAAACAGGAACCCAGAAAAAAGCAGGGGTAGCTATTCTGTTTGCAGACAGTTAAACTTCAAACAAAAAATGATCAAAAGAGATAAAGAAGGTCACTACAAAGTTGTTAGGGGAAAAATTCAAGAGGAAGAGCTAACAATGATAAATATATGTGCACCAAATATAGGAGCACCCAACTATATAAGACAAATACTAATAGACGTGAAAAACCAAATACACAATAACACGATTGTAACAGGGAACCTTAATATCCCATTGTCATAAAAAAAGAGATCAACTAGACAAAAAATTGGCAAAGAAATAGCAGAACTGAATCAAACCTGTGAACAACTGGACTTAGTAGATGTTTACAGAGTATTCGAGCCAACAACATCAGAATACACATTTTTCTCAGCTGCACATGAGACGTTCTCTAAAATAGACCATATATCAGCCCATAGAACATGCTTAACTAAATGCAAAGGGACTGAAATTATCCCATCCTAATATCTGATCATAGGGCACTGAAATTGGAAATTAATGGCAAAAGAAACTGCAAAATCTACATGAATGCATGCAAATTAAATAACAACTTTTCAAACAGCAAATGGGTTGCAGATGAAATTAAAGAAGAAATCAAATAATACCTACAATTCAATGAAAACGCAGATACAACATACTGAAACTTGTGGGACACAATGAAAGAGATCCTTAGAAGGAAATATATAGCAATAAATTCTTACATCAAGAAAACAGAATGAGCACAAATAAATAAAATAATGCTATACCTTAATTTTCTAGAAAGAGAAGAGCAAGTCAAACCCAAAGGTCATGGAAGAGAGGAAATGATAAAGATTAGAGCAGAAAGTAATGCAATTGAGACTAAGAAAACAGTACAAAAATTAGCAAATCAAAGATACGGTTCTTTGAGAGAATAAACAAAATTGATAAACCTCTAGTCAACCTCGTCAAGAAAAAGACAGAAAAAACTCAAAATTCATACAATAAGGAATTTTTAGATCCTGTGGAAATTCAGAAGATCGTAAATACCTACTTTGAAATCTTTACTCACATAGGGTAGAAAACGCAGAGGAAATGGACAAATTCCTAGAAACGTGAACTACCAAAGCTGAGTCAAGAAGATGTAACAATTTTGAATAACTGGATATCAGCTACTAAAATTGAAAATATGATAAAAAAACCTTACCAACAAAGCAAAGTCCTGGTCCTGATGGATTCACAGCTGAATTCTACAAGAAATTGAGAGAAGACTGAATGCCAGTACTGCTCAAACTCTTCAATGAAATTGAAAGAGAAGCAATCCTCCCTAACTCATTCCTGGAATCAAATATTACTCTGATATCAAAACCAGAGAAAGACTCAACCCAATGGAGAACTATAGGCCAATCTCCCTAATGAACATAGATGCAAAACTTCTCAATAAAATACTGGAAAATAGAAGGCAGTAAATCATCAAGAAGATCATACATCAGGACCAAGTGGGATTTATCCCAGGAATGCAGGGATGGCTTAAAATAAGCAAATCAATAAATGTAATACCCCACATCAACAGAGCCAAAAACAAAAAAACACATGATCATCTCAATGGATACAGAAAAAACCTTTGATAAAGTCCAAAACTAGTTCATGATAAAAATCTTACACAAACTTGAAATACATGGTCTTTACCTCAATCTGATAAAAGCCATCTATGACAAACAAACAACCAACATTATACTAAATGGACAAAAGTGAAAACTTTCACTCTAAAATCAGACATGAGACAAGGATGTCCACTATCACCACTCCTATTCAATATAGTTGTGGAAACATTAGCCAGAGCAATCGGACAAAAGAGAGAAATAAAAGGAATAAGGATAGGAAAGGAAGAAGTTAAATTATCACTACTTGAAGGTGACATGATACTCTACATTAGAAGACCCTAAAAACTCCATCAAAAATGCTACTAGAGTTAATAAACAAATTCAGCAGTGTAGCTGGATATAAAGTCAGCACTCAAAAATTAATAGCATTCCTGTACACAAACAACAAATTGACTGAGACAGAAATTATGGAAATAACACCTTTTACAATAGCATCCAAAAAAAATGAAATACTGAGGAATCACCCTAACAAAGAATGTAAAGACCTATATGCTGAAAAGTATAGTACTCTAAAAAAGGATATTGAAGAGAATGTCAGAAAATGGAAAGATATCCTTGCTCTTGGTTAGAAAGAACCAACATTGTGAAAATAGCCATACTCCAAAACTGTTATACAGATTTAATGCAATCAAAGTAAAAAAAACTATTAACATTGCAGATCTATTGCAGATTCTCTAGATCTATTGCAGATCTAGAGAAGACATTCCTAAAATTCATTTGGAAACAGAAGAGACCTAGAATAGCAAAGGCAATGCTGGGCAACAAAGGCAAGGCAGGAGGCATCACAATCCCTGAGTTGAGATTATACTACAAAGCTACAGTGATAAAATCAGCATGGTACTGGCAAAAAAAACAGACCTGAGGATCAATGGAACAGATTAGAAGATGGAAATACAACTACAAAGGCACTCAGCTACCTTGTATTTGACAAAGGGGCCAAAAACGTTCCCTGGAAGAAAGATAGCCTCTTTAATAAACGGTGCTGGAAAAATTGACTTTCCACATGCTGAAGACTGAAACTAGACCCATGTCTATCACCATGCACTAAACTAAAGTCAAAATGGTTAAAAGATCTAAATATTAAGTAGGAACACTAAATCTACTGCAAGACCAGATAAGTAGAAATCTTGAAGACACAGGGGTAGGCAAAGAGTTTATGAACAAAATGCAAACCACATGGGAAGTACTTCAAAGAATTAACAACTGGGATCTCATCTTATTAAAAAGTTTTTGCACTTCAAGAAAATCACCAATACAGTGAAAAGAAAACCCATAGACTGGGAAAGAATTTTAGCCAACTGTCCCTCAGACAAAGGACTTATATCCAGAACATTTAAAGAATTGAAAAACATCAGGCCCCCAAAATTCAAAGACCAATCCAAAAGTGTTCACCTGAGATGAACATGCACTTCTCAGATGAAAAAATATAAATGGTAAATAAATACATGAAGAAATGCTCAACATCACTGGTCATTCGAGAAATACAAATTAAAACAGCATTGAGATTCTATCTCACACCAGAAAAAATGGCTGCCATCAAGAAATCAACCAATAACAAATGTTGGTGGGGCTGTGGGAAAAAAGGAACATTTCTCCAGTGTTAGTGGGAGTGCAGACTGGTGCCACCACTGTGGAAATCAGTGTGGAGATTCCTCAAAAAACTAGGATTGGAAGTCCCATTCAATCCAGCTATTCCCCTTCTGGGTATTTTCCCAGAAAAATTGAAAATGTCATAACACAGAGATATATGTGCACCCATGTTTACAGCAGCACAATTTGTAATAGCTAAATCTTACAAACAACCAAAATGCCCATTGACCACAGAATGGATGAAAAAGATGTGATATTTTTATACAGTGGACTATTACTCAGCTATAAAAAAGAATGATCTTGAGGCTTTTATAGGTAAATAGAGGCAACTTGAGAGTATACTCATAAGTGAAATAAATCAAACTCACATTTGTAAATATCATATTGTCTCCTTAGGGTAAAAAATGAATGATAATAAAAAACTGAAAGAGTAATAAGATCCAAAATGTACAATAGATAATGTAATAATGAAAGGAAAAGAAAGAGCTCAAAATTAAAGAATGACTGGGATAGAGGAAAGGAGAAATGAAAGAAAGGAAATGATTATATGTATGTAGGCATACACATATAACTGTATAAGTGTTCAAGATAGACAACTATATTACTAATTCTGTTACTTCATCAAAAAGAATAGTTTGTGTTTTCATTGTTTGATTGATCATTTTTTATGCCTAGATCTTCTAACTTGAACAACTACTTGTAAGATAACAATATGCAGTATATTAACTAGTGTTGATTTCTTAGGTTTTTTTAAAATTCTCTATTATTTCTACCCTTTCTTATGTTTTCTTTTTGAAATAAAAAAATGCTAGAAATCAGGATGGTGGCAATGCTTCTAGAGGAGCAGGTGTGTGTAGTAATGAAAGATGCAGTACCAGGTCTTGTGGAAGACCAGCAATGGTCTATGTGTGCACCTGGATGATCAAGTGAAATATTTCAATACAGTAGCTTAATAACATCAGAAATTATGGGCAGCTCCACACTTACACTGAATCAATTTGTCATTTTTCAACTTTGCAATGCTGCAAAAATGATTAACATTCAATAGAAATTGTTTTTCAAATTTTGAATTTTGATCTTTTCTTGAATTGATAACAGGAATATCCTTTCTAGTGAGGCTAGGCAGTGGAGGCCACAAGCTACAGCTCCCAGTCAGCCAGAAGACAGAGTACACAAGGGGTGTTCAGTGTACTGTTTTACTAAAATATGATTTTCATTAGATTAGTAAAGTTAGATACACAGTGGTTCCACTGGGTTGTAACCACATCACAAGCTGAGGAGCACTTGTGGTTCCTTATACTTGTAGAAGTTTTGGAAACTAGATTGTATCAATTGCTATTATCATTTTGATATATGCTCTTTTTTGTTATTTTAAAAACTGTTTTGGTCCCAAACCCCTATGATGCATACTTATTAAATATCCCAAAAGATCAAAATGCTTAAACTAGAAAAGGAAAAACTACAGGAATTCCACTTCACAGAGACAAGTTCAATTAAAGTTTAGTGTTTATTCAGAGTGCTGGTTTAAAAGTAAATCTTTAATGCTGCTGTCTTTCATTAATGGGGATTTGTTAACCCATCTTTTCTTGTCCTCTTTCTTCCCATCACTTCTTAGGGTTTCACTAATTTTCTTTCCTATCGTATCCCATGAACTAACCTCTACTCACAAAATGAAAGTGAGTTACTTCCCTCACTGCCCACACCATACTGTCTCCCTCCTTGTGCTACTGAGTCTTATGTTTGACAGTTAAAAAAAGGGTAAAGTGAATGACCTTTCACTAGGAGTTTTCAGGTCATCCTATAACTTGCTTACCTCACACACAAGCCAGAAACCCTTTAAATACATGGAGATCTCCCGAGTCTCTGACCTGTCCAAAGTAGTTATCCAGAAGAGAAAGAAACGGAAATAACTGGTGACACCAGGCTTCACCCATTTCCTACTCTGCTGAATTAGACTGGGGAGATGGACTCTTAAAAAAACTAGTGCTCAGTGGTTAAATCAATGGTTATAAAGTGGAGCCATCTTCACTTCTTAGGGGACATTCATAATGTCTGGAGACAATTGTAGCTGTCACAGCTAGGGAGGTGATATTACAGGCATTTAGTAGGTGGGGTCAGGATATTGCTAAGTGGTCTACAAGTGCTGGAGGTAGTCTCCCATCGCAAAGATTTACCCTATCTGAAATGTCAAATGTCAGCAATGACAAAGTTGACATTATAAACATAGGGGAATAACTCTGTGTGTGTGTGTGTGTGTGTGTGTGTGTGTGTGTGTAAGGGTCCACTTCAACTGAGACCTCTGGATAGGTGTGTAGATAAATCATGATCCACCAATTGTCTTCAACTTTAAGATTTGTTGAAAGAGAGCAGATAGCGGTTTTGTTCTTTCTACAGTGATTTACAGCATATTATTCCCTTTCATAGCACAAAAGTCCATGCCACTTAAATATATTGGTGCTATATTGTGCAGTGGGAGCACACATAAATATTTAGCTATGCCCAAATTAGTTTTTAAAAAGATAACTAGGTAGTCTTGTGGGAAATCAGTTAATTAGTTATCCTAAACAGGCAACTTAGTAGACAAAAATGCGAACTATTGTGAGGTCAGCTAGAACCTGGGAGGAAGTGCCACTCAGCTCAAAGGATGCTGAGCAAAAACATACAGTTGTTGTTATAGGAAGGGGACTAAATCAGGGATCCTCATTCTTAGTCTGATCCATGGATTCACCAGGCAAGTCTTATGACAGTCCTTGAAGTCTTTCCATTGTTTGTAAACCAATGGACAGGGGTAGAAAGTTAACAGTTACTGAAGTCTTTTATTTGCTCAATACTTTCATTTATTTAATCCTCATTGTTTACTTATCTGTAATCCTTAATGAAGCAGATACGGATAACTCTGCATTACATATGAGACTGAGAGGTTAAATTACCTGGATATTATCACATAAAAAGATGGCAGTAAAGCCAGAACTTTTGCCCAAGTGTCTTGTTTTCTCTCATTCTGTCTTTTGCGTGCATGCTCTCTCTCTCTCTCTCTCTCTCTCAGCCTTTACAAAGATCCTGTCAACTTATGAAAGAGTTATAACATGAATTTTCTGTGAAGATTTACTTATTTAAAACCAGCAGACATTTAATAAATGCTGAATAACTTGTAACCTTTATCACTATTTTTTTTTGACATTTATGTTAAAAATAAATTCTTCATTTGTAAGAAACAGCTCCACAGCAATGAAATTAAACCATTATTACATACAAATTTAAAGGCAAATATACAAAATTCCTTGGAATATAAAGGAATTTCTCTTTCTGGCTAAATCAAGAGAGGCTCTGGATTTAAAATCCTAATCTGGAGGCAGAAATTAGGCTGCACAGGTTTAAATTCTTCATTTAACAAGCAGGGATCCCACCCTCAGGCAGCCGGTGAGGGTTGGGAGGGGTGGCAGTAAGTGAAACTTAATGTCAAGAGCTTAGTGCTTCCACCAAGAATGCAGCAGTGCTATCTCTCTTGTCTATCAGGCTCCTGGGGTATTCTCTAGGGATTATTAACCATTAGAGTAAATTATCTCAGTCTGGGAGGATGAATAATTCAGAGTTAATAGTAAATTTGGGGGTAATACAAGTGTGTGAGACATTCAAGTCAGTTGAGCTTAAAAGCAGTCTTTTGCAACATGTGGTTTTAGACTTTACTGTAAATCACTAGCACCCTGTTCTACCGTCCACCTGCAGTCCCCATCCTCAGAATCACACCTGTTGTGCCATGAATGACTCTTGCTGAAATTCAGGTGTTACAGTATTTGGGAGCAACAAATGCATGAATACATTAGCACATATTAACACTGTTTGTTTATCAGACCAGCAAATTCCAGGAGAAAGAGGAGCTCTTTTGCTTTTGTGTTACCAGTAGGGAAGGAGCTCTCAGAGGGGCTTGGTCTCTACAGAGATAAGGGTCTTCAAAGTACTTTCACCTTCCTATGTTATCACAGCTTTGATGTTTACAAACTCACTTATGGAATTGGCAAGAAGTGAGGCCAAGAGAGTTTAGAAATTGTCCTGAGGTCACACAACTAGTAAGGGCAGGGACTTTGAAAGATAAGGGTTTTTAACTTTGGATTCAATGCTAACTGGTTAGCAGCCTCTAGCAGTAAGGCAGGGAGTCCAAAAACAGAGGTATGGAGTTGAAGGTTTAAATTTAATAGGATGAATTAGTTTTGGTTTGGTTTAAAGGAAGAAAGAGATAAAGTATAACTATCATTCAGATAGCAAGATGTGCCAACGTGTGTGAGCCTGCATGGATATGGAGTGTGTGTGTCCATGTGTCTGAGTTTTTGTGTCCAGGGGAGGACATGATCTTCTGCTGCCTGCTATGACTGTTTCCTCCAAGCAGAATTGAAGCAAAATACCTTACATCTCATTTTTGATCCTTTACCCGTTTGCCATCTCTCAAGCAGGGCAAGAAGTGGGACTCTATTTAGGAGAAGTTTGTTACTTTCGGGATCTCTGCCTAGTTGCTGTATGAGTTTATATAGGTAATAGTCTAAAAAGCACTCAGAATAGCAGCCCTGACATAGTAGAGACAGGTGATTGGTGCTTAGAGAAACAATCCTGGGCTCTTTTTGGGAGTATTTATTTACTTATTTATTTGTACATGTGTACCATACATAATGCCCAGAGAGTTGGTCCATGTACATAACTACCCCTCTCTTGCCTCCGCTCCTCCCAACTTTTGGCCCCATTCCCACTTGCAAAACTCCATTTTCACTGTTTTTCTTCAATGCTTTTTCTTTCCATCTCCTTTTTCCCCTCCTCCCCCTTTCTTCTTGCATCTTTTGTTCCCTCTCCCATTTGAAAAAAGATCTCCCCATTTCCTATCATTATTTTTATTTTTAGTCTTCGTTTCTATACATATTTTTTGATTTCTCATATAAACAAAGCCATGCAATATTTAATCTTGTGTCTCTGATTTATTTCATTTATTTCTCAAGGATGATCCACATACCAATGAATGCCTCAAGTTTATCTTTCTTTATGGTAGAGATTTAAATTCTGATAGAAAGAGCTTGTGTCCTCATTCAGGCAGTTTTGAACTCTGTATTTGGACCCCAAAATTTAAAAGGCCAGATCAGTAGTACACAAAGTCAATACACCATATGACTAGTGTTTAAGATTATCATCAAACTTAAAAACCTAAATAAAATGTCTTCTATTATCTTAACTTCACCTTTATAAGCACAAAATCAAAATGTGTAAAACTCTAGGTTTTAGACAAGTAAAACTCTTCGAACTATCAAAGACAATTGAATTTCATTTTTATTGCATATATCTGAGGATTTTGCTAATAAACTAACAAAACGTACATAAGCCAAAAGGACATACATAGCTTGCAAATTGTCATATACTGCTCACCCAAGTTTTCTTGATTTAGTTCAGCCAAAGCAATAACAATGTTCTTAGAGTAAATATTTTTCCAAATAACTTAGCATTATTAACAGTAATTATCTTAGGTTTAAAAATATAATTTTATCCAAAATTATTATGATTTGATTGTATTTTTTAAAAAAAATGGAAGTTACAATACATATAATGAAAATACATTGTTATGGCTTATGTCTAGATGTTCCTCTCAAATCTCAAGCAGTCTGTCTTAGTTACTTTTTACTCAGTGCTGAGACAGAAACCTGACGCCCAAAATTAGGGAAGGAAGGGTTTATTTCTTACAGTTCTTGGGAGTTTTGGTCCATACTTAGTTGGCTCCATGGCAGCATGGTGTGGCAGGTCAGCTATTCAAGTCGGTCGCCAAACAGCCAGGTGTGCAAAGCTGGCAAGAGAGAGCAAAGGGAAGACCTGCGTTCCTCTCACCCTTACACTGTATGTTGGCTCCACCCCTAGGTGGGTGCAGCATTCACATCACCAGTCTCAGTGCTACACAACAAACCAATCACGAATGTCAGACTCATCCTCGTCCAAATTACATGAGGATTTGTAGGGGACACAGGCTCCAACCAATACACAGCACAGGTGGTGCTCTTTCAGATATGACTGGATCTAAAGTGTGTGAACCTGGAATTGATTCATGGTACAAAACCAGACTCAAGGGCACTAGGATTATGGATGTGAGTGCTACCTGCCCTGAGTAGGCTGGATAAGACAAAAGGGACAGAAAGATACTGTTACAGTGCCTTGGTTGCTTGCTTTTGCTGTCTTCTGCTTGCCACAAACTAATTCCAGTCTGCAATGCTGCTCTGCCAAGCCACCCTGCCTGAGAGTCAGTGAAATATGAACTGAAACCTCTACAAACTGTGAGTTAAATAAATCTTTCCTGTTTTATCTTTGGGTGTTGGGTATTTTGTCTCAACAGTGAGAGAAAAGCAACTAAGACAGAATTTGGTGCCAGGAGTAGGGTGCTCCTGTGACATTACCTGGTCATCTCACTCCAGAGCCTTTGTAACCGTCTTGTGAAAAGGAGAAAAGTTAGGAAAGATTTGGAGATGCTGCCTGAAAAAGTAGAATTGGAACACCTTAAGCTGTACTTGATGGGAGATTCTAGTCAGAGCTCAGAAGACCAGAATGCTGGTAGAAATGCTGTTGGTAAACACCAGGCTCAGGAGGTTTCTACTGGGAAGAAGGACTGCATTACCTGTTGGACTCCAAATGATATGCGTTATGGCTTGGCAGAAAGTTTGTCTGCATTCTGCTCGTGTCCAGAGACTTTGCCTAATACTGAGATTAAGGGTGGTAGACTAACTAATCTGGCAGAAAAAATTTCAAGGCAGTCTAATGTTGAAGTGATGGTATGGCTACTGTTGGGAACTTTTAACCAAATTTATGTTGAGAATCAAGAGCACAGAGCCCAGTAGAATGATTCAAATTGTTGTGAGTTTGGCCAGAAAGGAAACTCTAGTAAAGCTGCAGGCTACAAAGATGGACTAGAAGAGCAATTTGTTGCTGAAAAGTGTAGCAAGGAAAAACCATTTATGTCAGAAGATGACAATAGAAAAGATGACCTGAGGACATTATAAGAACCAGTAGGACTCTACCCTTTGCAACCTCAGAGTTGCAAAGGTGAAAGAATTTACTTTGAGAAAAAAGTCCCAGAGCACAATGTGCCAGGAGGTCCATGGCCTAGAGAATTTGTTACTTGGCATTGGGTTCAGACTGCTCAGCAATCCTGGCTAGTGTTACAGCTACTGGCTGATCCTGGTGTCATTCATATGGTGCTGGTTTTAGATGCATGCAGAATGCAAGACTTATGGGGTCAGGAAGGCTTCCATTCAGACTTCAGAAGAAGACCTGAGAGGCCAGGCAGTGTGCCCGAAGAGGGCAGTGTATGAAACAGTGAGTATGAAACTGAAAGTGCAACAGATACCCTTGATGTTTGAAGGAGCCAAACGGAGATGAACTAAATTTTCCCCATCCTTCCATTCTCATTTAAGTTTTCTAGCATCCGATTCATTTACTTATTTTATAAGACCTTATGAAGTTAATTATCATTTAAATAAATTGAAAATCAGACTAAAAGGCCAAAGAATATACAAAACTTGTAAGATAATTTTACTAACTTAAGTTACACTTTTAGGTATATTGTCCACATTGGATTGCAATACCTTTTTTTCCTTTCTCTTTTGGAACCTGAAGCAGGATGCCCTCTTGCCTGAGAATAAGGACAGTGTCGTCCATGTGATTTGGGGCCAGTCATTTTCCTAAACATTGCTCCTCTCATTTGAGAAATGGGAACATTACCTCTCCGTGTGCTTATAGTGTTCTTTCCCCCACTCAAATCCATTTTATTTCAAAGAAAAAACATTTCAAAATACATCAATCAGAGGGCAACAATGGTACATGCATTGTATATTGTCATCCCCAAATCATTCAACCAGAGCATTGTGAACCTTTTTTTTGCATATTTATTTGTTGTTTGTATTTCTTCATTTGAGAAGCGTGTATTTATCTCAGGTGCCCATTTTTGGATTAGGTCTTTAAATCTGAGAGCACTGATTTTTTTGAGTTCTTTTTATGTTCTTGATAGCAATCCTTTGTCTGAGGGATAACTGGCAAACATTTTCTCCCACATTGTGGGTTGTCTCTTCACACCATTGGTGGTTTCTTTTGCTGTGCAAAAGTTTTACAATAGGATGACATTCCAGTTGTTAATTCTTTGTGATAGTTCCTGTGCAATCAGGGTTTGGTTCATAAAGTCTTTGCCTATACAAATGTCTTCAAGAGTTTGATCTAGTGTATATTCCAGCAGATTTAATATTTATGCTTTAATATTAAGATCTTTGACCCATTTTGAATTTAGTTTATTGCATGGCTAAAGTTATGGGTCCAATTTTATATCTTCAGCAGGTGGAGAGCCAGTTTCTCCAACACTGTTTATTAAAGAGGCTATCTTTCTTCCAGTGAATGTTCTGGCACCTTTGTCAAAGATAAGGTGACTTAGCGTGTCTGGAGTTGTTTTTGTATCTTGTAATCTGTTCCACTGATCTTTGGGCATTTTTTTTCCAGTACCACACTGTTTCTATCACAGTAGCTTTAGAGTATAATTTCCAGTCAGGGATTGTGATGTCTTTATCTTTGTTGGACAGGATTTCCTTCTTATTCTAGGTCTCTTCTAGTTCCAGATGAATTTTTGGATTGTTTTCTCTAATCCCGTGAGATATGCTATTGGAACTTTTTTTTTTTTGGACTGGGGCTCAAACCCATGACATTGCACTTGCCAAGAAGGTGCTTTTGCCACTGAGCTAAACCCCTGGCCCCACTATTGGAATTTTGATTGGAAGTGCATTGAGTCTGTATAATGCTTTTGCACATATGGCCATTTTCACTGTATTCCTACCCAAGAGTATGGGATATCTCTCTATTTTTCTAATATCCTCTTTAATTTTCTTTTGCAGAATACTGTAGTTTTCAATGTAGAGGTCTTTTACATTCTTTGTTAGATTTTTTTCATTTTTTGGATGTTATTGTGAAAGGTGTTGCTTCCCTGATTTCTCTCTCAGTGAGTTTGTTATTCATGTACAGGAAAGCTATTGATTTTTGAGTGCTGACTTTGTATCCAGCTATGTTACTGAATTTGCTTATTAAATCTAGTAGTCTTTTAGTGGAGTTCTTAGGGTATTTTATGTAGAGTATCATATTTTCTTCAAATAGCAATAGTTTAACTTCTTCCCTTTCTATTTTTATTCTTTTTATTTCTTTTCTTGTCTAATTGCTCCAGTTAATGTTTCCAAGACTGTGTGGAATAAGAGTGAAGACAGTAGACATTCTTGTCTTGTTTCTGATTTTAGAAAGATAGGTTTCAGTTTTTGTCTATGAAGCATGATGTTGAAGAAGCAGAAACTATCACAAAAACAGTTTACTGCTTGGATTTTGCCTCTGTGTGTGTGTGTGTGTGTGTGTGTGTGTGTGTGTGTGTATGTGTTTTGTGCAGTGATCAAGGAGTCAGAGAGTGAATGAGTATATATTGCTATTACAACATATCAAGTGTAACCAGTTAGGAGCATTTATTAGAATAAGACTCCATGTGCAAGATTCTGAAAAGTTTATTTTTCTTTGCCTTAGTGATATCCTAAAGCACATTAAGAATTCTAGAACTTGGCCAAGTGAAATGGAGATGGTGTTTTTGTAATTAACCAAAGTCATATAAATGACTCTTCATTTGCACACAAAGGTAAATGTCACCAGTTCCACCTTACAATGGGACACATCACTCACTGAAATCTTGTCATCTCATCTCTTTATCTTACCTATTTATTCTAACAATATTTTCAGGTTTTGAGAATATATTTAGTGTCAGGCTTTGAATTAAGTTTCTACTTACTATAACCAGGTTTTATTATTGTGATCACCATTTAAAAATAAACAGACTAAATAACTTGCCTAGGATCATATAGGCAGTAAGCGAAAGAACTGCAAGCAAGACTAGTGTGTTTTCAAAGAGCCAAATACTAAATATTACACTGTACTCTTGGTTATGGAGATTATTGAAGGTGTTAGTTTGAGTTCCAGGTTGGATTCATCTGGCACTGGGTTTTGTACTGTTTTGTTTTGTTTGAATTGAAGAGTTGGTTCTTTCTTTCTTTATTTATTTTTATTTAAGAGGAAAAAAAGACACATATAAGAAAGACAAAAAGCAAGAGACAAACAAATGACTAGAGTAAATGCACAACGGTAACATAACAGGTTTACAAAACAGGCATTGGGCTTTGATTTGGGTTTGGAATCCTCATGGCTCTGGGATCATGAGCCCTGTGCTTGGGCTTGACTTTAGAGAAAATCTGCCTGACCCAGAATTCTGAGTTGGGAGCAACCTGTTCTGATTTGCATGCCCCTGGTTGGGTTGATTGTGAGAGTGCTGATTGTGAGGGCTATGGTTCGGGATACTGTACAACTTCTATGGGAACAAAATGATCAGCATGCTGTTTGGGCACAGCTGTGTAATCAAAGCAATGCAGCCTAGATGGATTTTAGTTAATTGGCTCAGTGAAAACTTACAGCTGGAATGGGATGGAATGAAGCCGTCTGCCATGTGCAGGCAGAATAGCTATGGTCACGTTCCCTGGTTGCCTGCAAAACAAATGTCCTACTTTGTAAAAGGACATCAAGTGGCAGTACACAAATAGCTGAGCTGTTTAACATTTTCAGACATTCATGGTAATGTATCAGCTGTCAATACACTGCACACACATTAGGGGGGGATTGTGACAGTATTGCTGACACACTATTGATTCATGGCACAGGCTGTTTATCTGTGACAAGAAAACATCAGTTGATATTGACAAATCATCTGAAAATACTCACCTACTTGCACTCTATCAAACTGAATGAAATATACAGTAAACTGACTGCTGGGAGTCAAAATGGAACCACAGGGAAAGAATGTTCTTTGGATACTAAATAGTCTTTATAAATACAGAATTTTCTCCCTGTAAGGCCAAAGACTGGAAACCAGTTACATTAATAATAAGAAAGAACAATGAATGAATTTGGAACGTGGTTTGCTTATATAATTCTGTCTTGTTAGTGGACATTAAAAGTGAGTGTGAGAAATAGCCTGGTGTGCAGTGCGAGACAGACAAAAGATTGTAACATATTAATGAGATTGCAGTACAGCTTTCATCTGAGAGAGCTATGATCAAGGGTGGTTTTTACTTAAGCCAATGTTTTACAAGCACTTTAGAGGACTTCTCTCACCAATCCTTGTTGGGGGTGGTTATTGAACTGCTACGACATAGCACTAAATATAGTGAAAAGCATAAGATTTAGTCAGTTGGATAAGATGCAATGCTCCATTTATTCAACCTTTTA
>RJWM01022624.1:0-33016 GCA_004363535.1 Dasyprocta punctata
GTAATCAATTCAGACAGCCTGCAGTTAAGCTCTGCCCATCCATCCAGCCATCCTTCTGTTCATTCATATGTGTGTGCATTAGTGCTTACTCTGTTGTACATGCTAATGACTGCAGTTGTCAGGTAGGTATGTCACAGCTCTTGCTCTCAAGGTGCTCAGTTTCATTGCACAGGCAGTTATGGAACAGAAGTTCAGTGAGTACACACTCATAGGATAAGTTGAGAGTATTGTAGTGGAGCTGAAGGAAGGCTTTGTGGAGATGCTTTTGCCTACATGGGATTTGAAAGGAAAAATAGAGGAAAGAAGAAGGGAAAAGGGAAGTATTCTAGATGTGTAAAAGCAGAGATGTGAGCACTGATAGTGAGTACTGTACAGTCAGAGGGCAGGAAGATGGGTTAGTTAGGAAATGCTTCCTGGAGGAGATAATGATGTACATTTGGTGACAGTACTTTTTGACTGTGGTCACAGTACAGGATCAAGACACTGTCCTCCCAGCAGGAATTATTACAAATCCTGAGACCTACAGGGAGCTAATTCTGAGCTAGCTATGAAGTTGTACTGCAGTTTTTCTTTTGTTTTCCCTCACACTTATGGTTTTTCATGCTAGCTGCACTTTTGAATTACTCAGAAGCATTAAGAAGTGCTAACAAGAGCCAAATGTAGCCTTTAATCCCAGCACTCAGGGGGCTGAGGTAGGCGGAGCGTTGTGAGTTTGAGGCTGGCTTGGGCTACAACATGAGCGCAAGGCCGGCCTGAGCTACATAGTGCGACCCTGCCTCAAAAAAAAACCAGGGCTGGGAGTTTGGCTCAGTGCCTTAAGCGCCTGCCCTGGCAGGCACGAGGTTGTGAGTTCAATCCCTGGTGCCAAAAAAAAAAAAAAAAAAAAAAAAAAAAAGAGCCAAGTGTAGTGGCTCATGCCTATACTCCCAGTACTCAGGAGGCTGAGGCAGAAGGATCACTACAAGTTTGAGGCCAGCCTGCACTGCATAGGGAGACCCTGTCTCCAAAACAAAACAAAACCCCAAAACGAGAACAGTAACAGAAAACCAACAAAAAGTACTGATGAACAGGTTGCAAGCCATACCAATTAAATCGGCAGTACCAGTATTATTAGTTTTAAGGCTTCACAGTTGATTCTAATGATTCTGAACCCCACTGTTTGACACTGTCCCTGATAAGAAGTTCCCTGATGAACTAAACATAAATGAGATCAAAGGCAGATTATTATGGTTCATGTGCCAGTTTCCTTCCTTAGTTTTCATCTCTCAAGCACTTTCACTCCTTGCACAGGGAAACTCTTTGATGCTTCTACAAGTGGGAGCTGTCTTGGGCAAGCTCCAGCACTCTGAAAAGTGCTCTCCAGTCCAACCTGCGCAGCCTGAGTAGCTCATCTGTTCTGGGAACTGCTTTGCATGCTGGAATGTAGTAGTAAACGTGCCTTGAAGAGTATATTCTCTGTTCAGATGATGTGTATTGTTCTTCAGTGCAGACCCTCCAGGAACTTCAGTAATACTCTTTAACCTAATGTGGGTATTATACTTAATCATAAGAGATGTGACTGGATGTGGTGGTGCACACCTATAATGCCAGGACACTGGGGGCAGAGGCAGGAGAATCATAAATACATGCTGAGCTGGGCAATTTAGTGACTTAGTGAGACCTTGTCTCAAATACAGAAAAGGACTAAAGATATAGCCCAGTGATAAAGACCTTGGGTTCAGTCTCCAGTAATTCAGGAAAAAATTTTTCTGAAATTCAGAATGTAATTTATACTACCCATTTTCTTCTCCTGATCTACCTGGGCTGCAGATTTCTTAGCTTCCCTCTTGGCAGCAGTAGAGGAAAAAAAGACAGCATCCTAGCACCTGTCTCACAGGAGAACTGAGCTTTCTCCAGTGCATTGTTGCTGCGAGAGCTGGGAATCCTGCCGTCTCTGTCATTTTCTTTCCCATGCCTGTCTCTGTGTCAGTCCTCCTCTGGCCCTGCTTTCTGAAGAACAAAGCCTGTGTTCTGGAAGAAGCGACACCAACTTCTTTCTGCTCTAGTTGCTTTGGGGCACACAGCCTGGAAACGAATGAGGAGAAACAGCTTAGGGAAGGATAGCCAGGCACGCTGGCCTGTAGTGCCAGCCACTTGAGAGGCTGAGCCCAGGAGGTCAGGGCTGCTGTGACTTTGCCGATCGCATGTCCCTGCTAAGTGTCAGTTGTAAGGTTGTACCAGTGCCTTCCAGCCTCTGCACACACTGTGAACCTATGAACCTGTCTCTTAAGTTAAAAAACAAAGAAGAACTGGGGAGACCTGAGGAGAGATAAAAGATGATTATGGGGCAGGCCAGCAAATACAATCCTCCCTGAATTTCGAAGCCAAAAGAACAGCATATCTCCCTACCTTTCCTTATCAGTATATTTCCATACAGCAGGTCCTGTCTGGGCCTGTGATCATCTTCCATTGTTCCGCTACTTCATTTATATTCTGGGTCATGTGTCAGGCCCTCTACACAGGTAGCAGGCAGGCCCTTAGGGATACCGAGGAAAGAATTTGTGGCAGTTTGTGAGGTGTGAAGATTGGCCAGTGATTTGAGCACACCCTTCATTGAGTGCTCTGTAGAAAGAAACAAATACATGTTTTCCTAGCTGCTTAAAATGTAGTACAGAAAATTAAAAGACTCATACAAAAAAACTGTGAATGTGTGTTATCTGGTGATGGATGCTCACGTGTTTCAGAGCAAAGGGTCACTGTGGTGGGGTCCCTGGGAGGGTTTTCACAATCAGAATCAATACTGTTACCTCTTCCTGTACTTAATTATCAGGAATTCAGGAAACATTTACTGCTTGGTTCTAGGGCAGAGGGTTTATAAATACCTCTGTAATCTTGGTGTCCCCTCAAGGAACAGCCTCATATGAAAGTGACATCATTTCTCTTTCTGTTTTGGGGTTCAAAGTAGATGCCAACACCACTTTTCTTAGCTCTCCTACCCCTCCTCCCTTGTGTTCCCTCTTAGGTCTTATATCCAGATGGCCAGGCTCAGATGATTCACCCCAAGCCAGCAGACTTCCGAAATCCTGGCCCAGGCCGCCACCGTCTCATCACTCAGGTGTACCTCTCCCATGCCGCCTGGACAGGTAAGGAGTCAGTGGGCCGTGATGGTAGGAGAAGATGCTCCTGGAGATCACTCTCACCCTTCAGCTTTGCTTTTTACAGTTTGCTGAGGATTTTGCATATGGATTGAACTTGATTCTGTGAGGATTTCATAAGCTCAAACTGGGTGCCTTTGGACTACTTTGCTGCACTGGTTGCATGAGGAACAAGATTCTGATCATAAGAGCATGCAGTCGCCTAGAAAAGGCCCTGGGCTGCACGCCAGGGGACTGCTTTCTTGTTCTGACTCTGCTAACGAACTAGGCAGGTCACTGTTTTCTCACCTTCAAAATGAAGATGATAATTCCCAACCCGTAAATTATTTGTGAGGGTTACTTTGGAAATCAAATAGTTTCATGTTTCTTCCCAAATTTTTAAAATCTCTGTTTGTGTCTGAATAGTTAAGTGTATTCCCTTCAAACAAGTAACAAGTTCACTGTTCTTCCCTTCCAGATGGGCTGGTTTATAGGATAATGCAGAGTAAGATGGTATGTTCATGGAGCAAATGAGTAGAACTAGACTAGTTTATGAGAAGATAGGTTGTGCAAGTACTTTTTTTTAAAAAATCTTTAAAAAATAAAATGAGAGAATATGGGTACAGAGTTCTAACATTGTTGGCCTGTAAGGCTATTTGGGAAAATTTAAAAAAAGACTCAGTCTGTAGAAACTATAATGCAAGGTGGAATTTGTCTCAGTGATATTTCCTAAATCATGACTCAAGAATGTGGCTTTTACTGGAAAAGGTGTTCTTAAAATATTCCTTTATTACTCCATGTTTGTAGCACATAATAATTGCATTCATTGTGGGGAGTGGGTACATATATAACACATTCTTTCTTCATCCTCTTCCCTTCCCGCTCCTCCCCAAAAAGGTGTTTAATGGCATGAAATTTGGCTTATTTTCAGATTAGGGGGATGCCTTCTGGAATTTGTGTTCATTGTGTGTTTTAAAATACACGGAGAACTATTTAATGCCATTTCTAATGGTTTCTCTCTATCAGCAGTATTGGATGTCTGCTGATGACTCTGTGGGCCTTCATAGAGGGAGCGTAGAGTGGTACCATTGAATGTTAAGGGAGCCTGTTTGGGGTTCTTGTTATTCAAAGCCTGGCACAGGTGAGGGAGCGTCCAGCAATGCTTTCTCCCAGCATCTGCTTCTCTGAGCATCCTTCATTGCACATCTTTGCAGCCTGGCATATTTTTGCACTATTTGCCTAAATCACTAATCCCATAGGAAAGTACCCCTTACCTCCACCCCCTTTTGTAGTTCCTGTGATCAAACCCAGGATGTCTTGCATGCTGGGGAAGTGCTTTCCTGCAGAGGCACATTCCCAGGCTCTTTGATGCAGGAATCCTAGATATAGGGAAAGATACGCTGTGCTGTGAGACAGGGTTTTTTTTTTTTTTTTTTTTCAAAAAACATGGTTTCACTGAGTTGTCGTGGCAGGCCTTGGACTCAAGATCCTTCTGCCTCAGGCTCCCGAGTAAGTGGGAGTACAGGTGTCCATTTCTGCTCCTGGCTCCTGGAACAGTATTGTTTTGGGACGGGCAGTGTTCAGGGAAGCAGAGCAAAGCATGTTAAAGAGTTCATAGAAGCTTGAAAGGTCACACAGCAAGTGATTCTAATACCAAAGTTGGCATCCAGGTCCTATGCTGTCTGCCTCCAAGCTCAAGCTTCTTTTCATTAGGCTGTTTCTTCTTTCCTTCTGAAGGTGTTTTAGTTTATTATAGACCTGTGTTTTTTTTATTTTTATTTATTTATCTTTTTTATTGCTAGGCTGTCTTGAGCCTGAAAAATTCTAACTCATCCTAGATTATCTCTGGTAATTTGCTTCCCTGCCACTGTTACAGATTCCCATTTAAATTCTCTGCATAGCATTTGTTCATGTCAGATATTTTCTTACTTAATTGTTCATTTGATATTCTCTCCCATTTGCACATACCTCACTGGAGTAAAGAACTTGTTCATCTTTCTTCAGTGTCCCTGGTACCCCTGTATCTTCTGATCCTGGTCCCCAGTGTATGGTCCCTCAACAAAGAATGAAAATGGAATGAATACATGCTTTTGATTATGCAGTTAAAATCCAGTTAATGCTTAGACCAACTCTGGTAGGAATCAGTCTTCTCTTCTTTGCTTCCCGGATACACACCTGGAGGCCCACATAGCTGCTCAGCAATAGAGCTGAGGCCGGCTCCACTTTCCTTCCCCTCAAAAAGAAAGGAACTAAGTGTAAACCTCCTAGCTTTTTCCAGGCATGATGGACAGGCTGTATGATTTGTCTCAGATGACATTTTGTCTCCTCTCCCACTATCTCCTCTTTCTTGTTTTCTTTTTCTCTTTTCCTCCTATGGTATTTGCTCAAATTGCTATTCTTACTAAATTCTGAGAAGGGAAGGCAAAATGACCCCGTAGAGTTGAGTGTTACATCAGCAGCCCTCCTGCCCTCCTTTACCAGGATTTGGCTCTTTGAAAGTGCTGTGAAACCTCACACATGGCTGTGGTCTGGTGTCTGGGATGGAATGAGAGTGTGTGGTAGACACAAGGGCAGTGCTGGTGTGATTGCAGTGCCACTCATGGTTGATGGACGGCCCCACGTGATGTGGGCATGTGCGTGGTAAATGCTAATGGAGGCTGCACTCAGAATCATACTGAACTCGGGTTGGTGAGAATGTTTTGGCTTTCACTGCCTGCACATCTTTCCAGCCCTGGAGGTTGCCATTCTAGCCTCTGCTCTGACGCCCAGGGGAAGTCCACAAGTGACCAGGAACAGGTCTGGAAGAGCATTCCTGTGACGCTGCCCATATTACTTTCCATCCATCCTGCTCACTCCTGCCCCCTGAACTTCTTAGCCTGGAGTTTGATTTTAACTCTTAACGCCTTTTGTTCAGGCTGCTCCCAAGTAAGGAGGACATCCCAAACTCATTCTGCTCCAGGCCTTTGAACTTGCCTTTGGGTTTTTCTGAATCCTGTCCCCCTTCTTCAGGTGAACCCATGTGGTTAAAAGAAAGATCAATTGCTTCACTTTGTGAACAGGTTCGAATTTTTATCACAGGTATGGATTTGGGCAGTCACTTAGAACCTCTCTGAGCTGTAGGACTTTTTTTTCAAGGTAGTGACAGTCTTTCTTTTATCATGTGGCAGGATAAAAATTCCTGGGGTTGCCAGGTATGGTGGTACATGTCTGTAATCCCAGCACAAAAGAGGCTAAGGCAGGAGGACTGCTGTGAGTTCAAGGCCAGCCTGAACTACGTAGTGAAACCATGTCTCAAAAAGACAAAAAAAAAAAAAAAAAAAAAAAAAAAAGTTCATGGTGCACACAACTCAAACTCTTAAAACTGAACTACTTATCTAGGTATGAAGATAAGCCTCAGCAATTTGTGGCCCTTTGTCCTGAGGCTGGCTTCTGTCAAAGAAAGATGTTTAGCCCGCCCTCAAATTACCCTCAGATCATTTCAGCAGCTCTGGCTCTGAGCTGCTAGGAATCCAGAGATCCAAGGAGGAAAATGTTCTGTCTGCAGGATGGGATCAGCCCCACAGATGCAGGCTGGGAAAGTGTTTCTGTTTGGTGAGGGTAAAGGCAGGGATGTGGACAGATGAAGAAATGTGCTTCCATGTTTGATGTTGCTTTTCTTTGATGTTTCATCTCAATTTTTAGCAGTCGCCCAGTCTTAGAGGATTTCTTTTGTCTTTTTTCCAGAGGCATGCCAGGTGGAAGTGAGGCTACTGCTGGCCTACAACTCCAGTGCTCGAATTCCAAAATTGCCCTGGATTGAAGGTGGTGAGGTTTCACCTCAGGTGGAAACCAGCATCGAGGGCACCATCCCCTTCAGCAAGCCTGTGAAAGTGTACATAATGCCAAAGCCTGCAAGGCGCTGAGCCACAAGCAGTCTTCACCGCCGTGGACCACATAGGTGTCAGGGAGCCAGGCACCTGGAACTCATCATTGAAAATGGTGTTTAGGTATAAGGAACATGTGACCCGTACAGTCTCACTTGGTATGACACACAGAATAAATTATTTTTGCATTAAAAAACTAAAAACATTACAGTTTAATTCCCCCCACTGCCAATAATAAAGCTGATCTTTTCTAGTTTATGATCCTTAAGAAACATGTGTGGCTATGACTTCAGCGTTTATTCCACTACTTATACACTTATTTCTGAGATACAAAATGCAATTTTCTAGGCTCTTCCAAAAAGCTGCTTATTTGAGGTATAATCTTATTTCTTAAAGTGATAGTCTGTTTGCCAGGGCTAACCTGAAAGCTGCTTTAACAGCTGTGGTATAACCACAGAGTTTCTGAAAGAACTTAGACGTTGATTGTTTTGCTGAGAGGCCTCTTACCTAACTCAGTCAGTAGGTGGGCCAAGGATTGACCGAACAGCTGGAGAATGAGTAATTTTCATCTAGGGAGGAATTTTTGATCTTGCCTGCCATTTCCTTAGGGTCCTTTTGCCTTGAATAAAGTAAAACAGAAAAGCCATATTTTAGAGAAGAAATCAGCGCTATGGGATTCAATGTAAGGATATAGTCATTTCCTGCTACATCTCTGATGAGCTGGGGCTGCATGTACCAGGTACAGCTAAAATGGAACAGTGTGCTTTAGAGAGGTTAACTGGCAAGGCTTGTGCTCTGTACTTTTCCTATTTAATCTTCGCAGCAGCCTAATGTGGCATAGAGATTAAGTACATAGTCAAGCCTGTATTCATTTAAATCCCAGAAGATGCCAGAGTCCTAAGCTACACTACCTCAGGGGTAGTATATCGGTACTACCCCTGAGGTTTGAATGTGTCTCCCAAAGTTCATATGTTGGGGACTTAGTCCTCCATGCATTAGTGTTGGGAAGTGGGGTCCATAAGAGGTGATGAGGTCCTGAGGACCATGCCTCATGAATGGATTAATGTCATTATCATGGAGAGTGTTAGTTACCACAAGAACAGGTTTGGTGTAAAAGAAAGTTTGGCTGCTGCTTGTACTGTTTCTTGCCCTCTCTTTCCCTTTTCCCTTCTCTCATAGGATGACACAGCATGAAGACTCTCACCAGATGTCAGCTGTGTTCTTGGACTTCCTATCCTGCAGAATTGTAAGCCAGATAAATTTTGGTTCATTATAAATTCCCCCCATTCACAGATATTCTGTGATAGTAGCAGAAAATGGCCTAAGACAATGGCAAATAGACTTCAAATCTTTAGCTGTCTGTGCCTTGATTTCCTTATCTGCAAAACAGAAATAATAGGTCAAGAGCTGTTGTCTCAGATGAATTACATAATGCTTGATAGACTGAGTCTGTAGCAGGCTCGATCATACATAGTACTTGGAGAGCCCATAAAAATAATAGCAAGATTCTATGGTTGTTCAGGGATAGAGCTGGAATTTTTTCTTTTTTAATTTATTTATTTATTTTTGGTACCAGAGATTTAACTCACAACCTTGTGCCTGCCAGGCAGGTGAGCTAAATCCTTGGCCCTGGTTGGTTTTTTTTTTTTTTTTTTTTTTTTGTGCCATCAGGATTGAACTCATAACCTTACGCCTGCCAGCAGGTGCTTGATCCACTGAGCCAAACTCCCAGCCTTGGTTTTTTGAAGCAGGGTCACACTATGTAGCTCAGGCCAGCCTTGCGCTCACTTTGTAGCCCAAGCTGGCCTCGAACTCAGCGCTCCTCCTACCTCAGCCTCCTGAGTGCTGGGATTAAAGGTGTGTACCACCACGCCTGGCTCTTAGCCCTGTTTTTTGAGGCACGGTCTCACTATGCAGTTCAGGCTGGCTTTGAACTCACTTTGTAGTCCAGGCTGGTCTTGGACTTGCAACGATCCCCCTCCTCAGCCTCCCAAGAGCTGGGATTACAGGTGTGCGCCACCACGCCTGGCTCTGGAGCTGGAATTTAAATTCATGCTTGTTTTAACTTTTAGTTTGATGTGTACCTGGCGGGTTACACAAATTAACTTGTTTAACCTGAACGACCACCCTACGAGGTGGGTACTGTCTTCATTTTACAAATAAGGCAGTTGAAGTTCAGAAAAATTAAATGTCTTAAGTCACATGACTTGAACCCACGCAGGCAGGCTGACTCCAACAGTTTTTATAACTCTGTAGAGGGTCAAGAAAGGGAAGATTAGCCGGGCGTGGTGGCACACGCCTTTAATCCCAGCACTCGGGAGGCTGAGGTAGGAGGAGCGCTGTGAGTTTGAGGCCAGCTTGGGCTATAACTCGAGCGCAAGGCCGGCCTGAGCTACATAGTGCGACCCTGCCTCAAAAAACTGGAGCTGGGAGTTTGGCTCAGTGGCTTAAGCGCCTGCCCTGGCAGGTGCAAGGTTGTGAGTTCAATTCCTGGTGCCGCAAAAAAAAAAAAAAAGAAAGGGAAGATTATCTCCAAGGAATGGACTGTTGTGTTCTCACCTGTTTTATACATCACAAGAATGTCCCAGCAGTGGGCTCTCATATATGGACACAAGATACTCAAAAAAGAGAGAAAATGCCTGCCTTAGAGAGAAAATAAAGCCTGAAGCCAGGCTGACATGTACCACCCTCCTGGCCTGATGCCAGTTGCTGGGTGGGAGCATAGATGAAACCATGAAGACCCATGGCTGCCAACTGAGCACATCACTCCGTAACTATCAGATACGTTCTCAGGAATAAATATACTGGGTACTTTTCAGATGTAGTACCTTCTTTATAAAAATCATTCAAGTTTACCCCTCATTTTACAGGTGGGGAAACAGGCTTTGAGGTAATAACTGTCCCCTAAAAGACAAAGTCAGGGCTATATCCTCTCTGAAAACACATAGGTAGTTTTTTTTTTTTTTGTTAGTTTTGTCTTGTTTTGTTTCTGTTTTGGTTTTTTGCCAAATATAGAGATATAGTAAGGAGCAGGGTTTTTTTTTTGTTGTTTTTTTTTTTTTTTGCGGCACCGGGGATCGAACTCACAGCCTCGCACCTGCCAGACAGGCACTTAAGCTGCTAAGCCAAACTCCCAGCCCTGGTTTTTTGAGGCAGGGTCGCACTATGTAGCTCAGGCCGGCCTTTTGTTCACGTTGTGGCCCAAGCCGGCCTCGAACTCACAACGCTCCGCCTACCTCAGCCTCCCGAGTGCTGGGATTAAAGGCGTGTGCCACCACGCCCGGCTAAGGAGCAGGTTTTGACTTATAGCAGAATGCATTTTTCTGAGCTTTGTGAGACTAGAACAAGATATAGCAGCTGTGGAATTTGCCAGGCTGGATGTGTCGGACAGAGGTTGAACAAACTCCTGACAAGTCTGTTGCTGAGGGATTCAGTTATCACTGACAGGGTTGGGCTCAATATTTTAAGTTCTTTGTAGATGGAAGTCTTTTTTTGTGTGGGGGGGAGCTTTTTTATTTTTATCTTTTTTTTTTTGGTACTGGGAATTGAACTCAGGACCTTGCGCTTACCAGGCAGGTGCTGTGCTGCTGAGCTATATCCCCAGCCCTATTTTTTTTTTTTTTTTTTTTTTTTTTTTTTTTTTTTTTTTTTTTTTTTGAGACAGGTTTTGCTAGGTAATACAGCCTGGCCTTAAACTCATTATGTAACTCAGACTGGCTTTGAACTTGCAGCAGTCCTCCTGCCTCAGCCTCCCAAGTACTGGGATTACAGGCATGTTCTACCACACCTGGCTTATATGAAAAGCTTAGGTTCAGTGAAATATGATAATTTTGATTTTTTTGTATCTGGTCTCACACTTTCATTGACATGAGAAAACATTATATATATTATAAAGACCTAGAAAAGAGAATGAAGAGTCTTCCAATGTGACACCTTCATTTATAAGTGAATGCATAAACCCAGAGATAAGAGTTGGTGGTAATGCCAAGGCTGGATCCTAGGCCTCCCAGTTCTTAATCCAATGTGGTTTATATAACAAGGGTCTGTTGTTCCCAGCAAGTGGTCTAGCACACAGAGCAGTCAGAGCACTAGACACCTTCTTCATCTCTCACACAAGCAGCCATCAGGTCTTTTGGATTCTGCTTCCTTTGTTTCTTGAAGCAGTCCTCATTTACTCAGTTTCTATCTGGATGCAGCCACCATCATTTCTCAAGCTGACATTAGTCTTCTGATGGTCTTCCTGTCTCAGTCTTGCTCACATCAGCACAACTCCTGGCACACACCAGGTAAGGAAAGAATGAGTGAGCCTGTGAATCAAGGGTACACTTAACAGTACCGTGGTATGCTTACAAAAGCAAGCCCTGAGGTTCCAGATTCTGAAAGAACTTTATGTATTTGGCTTTTCCATGGTGTAACTGAAGAAACTTGTCTTAGAAACCACTCGGGCTAGAGGAAAGTGGGCAGATTGAGGGTTGTGCTACCTACAAATTAAATTAGATTTTAATGATTAATACATGGGACTAAGTGTAGTATCATGCTGAAAAAATAGCTTCACTCCAGGTTTACAAACTTCTAACACTGACCATGTGTAACTGGTGGATTCCCAGGTATTAATCATTAAAATTCCCTCCAGATTTGGAAGAATTATTTATTAGCAGGTTTTATACAGTTTAATAACCCATTGGCAGATACCACTATCTCTAAAATGTCAGAAGTTCTCCTTACTGTAGAGACAACTCACAGGAACAGTCATTACACCAACACTTGATTCAACACCCACTGGAGCTGTCTCACCTTATATTTGACCCCCCAAAAAGAGGGAGGAGGGAGAAAGAAGCAGGGAGATTACATCAATAGAGAAACAGTGTGAATTTCATCAAACATCCCTCCTAGCTCAATAGGGCTGCCTCTGTGAGCTGAGGCAACAGATCCAGAAAGATCCTGTCATCTGACAAATGTAGCCAGGGCTGCAGAAAGGACATTAAGATTCTCTCCAAATTCTACTCTGTGTAGAGCAGATGTGGTGTGAGAAGTTCACTCCTGGGACCACTGGTGAGCCAGAAGGGACACACTTTCTAGAAAAAGTCCACTTGCTTGGTGAACACGGACAAATAACTCACTTTTCGTTTTGATTCTTTTAGTTCATTTTTTCTTTCCAAGCCACATCTTAGCTTGCTCTGCAATCTAGGGATTGACCCAGTCAGACACCTAAGTGAGCCAAATAGGTGGCAGGATCATGTAGAACAAAAATCAGCCTTTTGGGGCTGTTGCTTCAATAATGGCTGAGGTAGAGCACTTTTAGTTAATTATGGATTGTTAAAGAACATAGTAAATATCTAGTTAAAACTGCTGCCAGGTAAAGTTTTCTTCAGTGAATTAGTGGATACTTCATTAAGACTCAGCATAAGTTTCACTGATGTCTTCCCCAATTTTCTTTCCTGATATGATAAATTAGTCTTTTTTTGTGTGTGCCATTACTGTACTTTGTAAGTAGTATAATATTAACACCTGTATCATTATTGTCTTGCTCTTTTACCTAACTCCTGAAGTCAGGTACTGTAATTTACATCCCTCTACCCTCAAGGTCCTGTAACAATAGGTTATAAGGAAATCAGTAATAACTTTCAGTAAATGGGCTTGAAAGAGAATTGCTGAATAAATAAGTGAGATAGTTTTTGGGCTCCAAAGTTCTGTGAATTTATGAAATGATAAATTTCTATATTAACAACCATAAAATGAAACTAGTTGGTTTATACAGAAGTCCTATTAATGGAAAAATAATAATGGCAGTAGTTTCAATTTATTGAGTCCTAATTTATAGTTCTCTTAGTCTGTTCTAAGGATTCACAAAGCATACTTGAGTATTTAATAAAACAAAGACTATCTGAGCATACCTCTACTGTCACTGCCACTTTATCCAGGGCTCTGTTCAGACCACATGTCAGAAATAGCCTTAATCACTCTGTCTTCTTATTCTACTTTATATTTTCATAACTGATTCTACATAATGTATTTATTTGTTTATTTTCTCCACTAGAATGTATGCTACATGAAAAGGTTTTTGGTTTTTTTTTCTTGTTTGTTTTTGCAAGGGGTGGGTTCTGGAGTCTGTAGCAGTGCCTGACATATAAAGTGCTTAAGAAATACTGGTTGGGTTGATGGCTAAACATACCAAAGCATCAAGTGGTATATGATTTTAATGTTCCAAAACTTCTTTGAAGGCACAGCCTTTATTTTTCTTTCTGAAGTTTCACATACTTCCAGCCTAACACTGCATTATTCAAACTCAGTATACACATGTCTCGTCTTTTAGATATTCAGCAACCTCAAGGACAGGAACTCTGGCTTAGCTGTCCACGTATCTCAAGAGCCTGGCACAGGACCTGGTTTGAGCAGGTGTTCAAAAGTGTGGAGGAGCCTTTAATCCCAGCACTCGGGAGGCTGAGGTAGGCAGAGCGTTGTGAGTTCGAGGCCGGCTTGGGCTACAACTCGAGCGCAAGGCCGGCCTGAGCTACATAGTGCGACCCTGCCTCAAAAAACCAGGGCTGGGAGTTTGGCTCAGTGCCTTAAGTGCCTGCCCTGGCAGGTGCGAGGTTGTGAGTTCAATCCCCGGTGCCGCAAAAAAAAAAAAAAAAAAAAAAGTGTGGAGGAGGCTGATGAGACAATAGTAAGAGTGACAGTCATGGGCATCAGTGCTTAGTGATTTATTTTACACTTTTGGCTACATTAGCAAGTGGAATGGAACACGCCTCCCACCCTGACCCCTTGCGCAACCAAGGCATTGTATTCCTTCACTGCCTGCTCTGTCTGGAGGACCCGCACATCAATGCCTTGGTTCCTGAGGTACTCCACGGTGGAGGGAGGCACCTAGGAAGGAAGAAGAGAGAAGAGTAAGGGTGTGGAGGGGTCGGCCCCTAGAGCTGCCTTTCCTGCCATAAGGGAAGTGCACTCTACAGAATTAGGTAGTAACATCTGTTACCCCTCAATCACCCAGTGTCACTAGTCCAAAATTTGGCAGTAAGCCCCAATAAGTCAGAGACCTCTAGGGTGCTAGAGAGGTAGTTGGTAGTTCAGTGGTTGAGTATGTGTTAGCACTCTTGAAGCCCTGAGTTCAATCCCTAGCACCAGAAAACAAAAAGGTGCTTTGAGAAGGTGGCAGAAGTGTAACGCAAAAAGCTCAAGTGAAATAAAAATTGGAAAAGCATTGGTTTTATAGTAAGTCTTGGATTTAAATCTTTACTATCAGTGTGACCTTGGGTAACGGAATTTAATGCCCAGGCCCTTCTTTCCACATCTGTAAATTAGGGAGAATAACACCTAATCCCCAGCATTGGAATAAGGATGAACTAAATGAACATATGGAAAATAAAATACATAGCATGCTGTAGAACTCAAACTATATACATTTTAAAAGTCTGAGTTAGCAACCAAAAGATCTTTGGCTAGTTATTTAAAGTGTCTCAGTCCTAATTTCTTCACCTCGGAAGATAAAAATGCTTCCATCACACAGTTGGTGTGAGGATGGAATTAACCCATGAATGTGTAACTGCGACTCAGAAAGGCCTTTCTTTCTTTCCTTCTTTTCTTTCTTTCTTTCTCTTTCCTTCCTTCCTTTTTTTTTCTTTCTTTCTTTCTTTCTTTCTTTTTTTTTTGTCTTTTTGAGACAGGGTCTCACTATGTAGTTCAGGCTGGCCTTGAGCTCACTTTGTAGCCCAGGCTGCTTTTGAACTTGCAGCAGTCCTCTTGCCTCAGCCTCCTGTGTGCTGGGATTACAGGCATGGGCCACCATACCTGGCTAGAAAGGCCTTTGTTGACCACCTGTGAGAAGTCGCTTATAAGTAACCTTTCTGTTCACAGTATTCTGTGAAATTGTCTAGTTTTTACATATGAGGGGGATGAAACTTTCTCTTATTTATCTCATTGTCTTCAGTGCTTACAATAGGGTTTGACCTATAGAAAATGCTTAATATAGCCGGGCGTGGTGGCACACGCCTTTAATCCCAGCACTCGGGAGGCTGAGGTAGGAGGAGCGTTGTGACTTCGAGGCCCGCTTGGGCTACAATGCGAGCACAAGGCTGGCCTGAGCTACATAGTGCGACCCTGTCTCAAAAAACTAGGGCCGGGAATTTGGCTCAGTGGCGTAAGCGCCTGTCTGGCAGTCGTGAAGCTGTGAGTTCGATCCCTGGTGCCGCAAAAAAAAAAAAAAAAAAAAGCTTAATATACATTTGTAAATGAATTTATATAAAAAAATCTCAATACTGGCAGCTCTAACTGGATGATATAATCTCAACTCTGGCTTGTCCTGTTTTTTTTTGTACAAATAGAGTTCAATTAGATTGTACCTCCTCAGAAGGAGGTGAATAAAATATTTTTAATATACCATGTATTACTTTTCTGTATGTATAAAAGATCTGTAAAAGAAGCTTTATATATGGAAATTATTGTAATGGGAAAAACTAGTTTAAATTTTAAAATGTAAATTAATAAAAGGCCCCTTCATTAGTATGAAAGAGGATTATGGGACATCTGTGTAAAGGGAAAAATGAGGTAGCTCTCACTATACTTATGTGGAAGGCTATTTGTAACGTGTTGAGGAAGTTACAGAACCATAGATACAATGTGATCTTTTTGATGTAAGGTTGTAAGTTTATATACATGCAGATCTGTATGTATAAGCATGTATATATTTGCAGATACAAAGAGCACCAGGGAGGTATATATATCATATGTAGACATTGGCAAGAGGATCTGTTTCACCTTTTTAAACCTACATTTCTTCATTAAATTTTTTAATTAGTATATGTTTGCAATACAGAATGAATACATTTGTTGTGGGTAGTTGGTATATGCACATGACGTATCTGAATTCTTTCTATATACGCTTCGTCTCCCCTTTCGCAACATCTCTTAGTCCTCTTCCCATTTGCCAGTGATCTATCTCCCTATTTCCTATTTCTGCATGAAATCTTAAATTATTTTACTTTTACTTATGTGTTTTTTTAGACAGGGCCTCACTACGTAGTTCAGGCTGGCCTTAAACCTGCTTATGTAGCCCAGACTGGCCTTGAACTCACAGTGATCCTCTTGCCTCAGCCTCCTGAGTGCTAGGATTACAGGCATGTGCCACTACACCTGGCTTTGCCTCATTATGAACATGCTTTCTTTTTATTAGTACATGTTTGTAGTACATAATGTTCACATTCCTTGTGTGCAGTTGGTACATGCACATAGCACATCGTAATGCCATTCATCCCTTTCCCTTCCATCATTTGATCCCCTTCCTCGTTGGAAACAATCCATCTCCTTACTTTCTATTATCTATATTTGCTCCTTATAATTTGATATTTTTATCCATGTGATATTTAAGCTTGTGTGTCTGATGTATTTAACATGGTCCCAAAGCGTATCCATTTTCCTACATATAGTTCAAGCTTTTTTCTTTCTATAGCAGAGTACTGCATTGTGTATAAATACCACTTTTTTCATCCATTCATCTGCTGATGGACACACAGGCTGCTTCCAAGATTTAGCTGTTATGAACTGTGCTGCTATAAACATGGGTATGCATGTACCACTGTAACAGGATGTCTTTAACTCTTTGGGATAGTACTTGGGAGGAAATAACTGGGTCAAATAGAATATGTTCTGTCTCTATAAGTGAAATTTAAAAATCAGTGTTTCTTTTCCTGAAAGAGGCAAAAAGCATAACTTGAATGTGTCTAAGAAAAGAAAAAGTACTATAAAATATACTATAAAATGTGAAGGATAAAATACAGGCATGTGCCTTGTAATGGCTTTTCAGTCAGTGACTGAATGTATCAGGGTTTTCTCACCTGGTAACGTTTTGTAGCTGTGTTGGTGTAAGTACATGCTGGGTGGTGGGAACACAGTGATGAAATCACCTAACGACATACTGCTTAGGCTGTATCTCTGTGGGTAAGCAACGTATGACTGTACTGATCACTGCAGAATTTGAAAACTTCTGGGGTCGAGGTATTTCTGAGAAACAGCTTAAACAGCAGTCTTGGGTTTAGGTAGACAGCCCAAACCTGGTGGAGCAGCACAGTGTGTCTGTAATCCACTGGCTCAGCAAAATAAAATACAGAGATGACCTCTAAAGAAGGACATGTCTGTAGAGGCAGAGGTCTAGGAGACTGCCACTGTCTTTAAGAATGCCGTGCACAGAAATACCTACCTTCAAGACCTCGTTCATCCCTCGGCCAATCACAAGGGTCTGTACACCCTTCTCTACAACCTCCTTCACGTCTGCAGGCTGCACGCCAGGAGAATGCTGGATGTGAAACGAGAAAGAAAAGGTACTAGTCCTTTGCAACAGGCATTCCTTTGTGTGTGTGTTTCAAGGGATTGAACCTAGGGCCTCAATACACACTTGGAAGTAGAGGTTATCCCCAGCCCTTTTTTATTTTCTTTTTTTGTGGCACCGGGGATTGAACTCAACCTCACAACTGCCATGCAGGCACTTAAGCCACTGAGCCAAACTCCTGGCCCTCATTTTTTGAGACAGGATCGCACTATGTAGCTCAGGCCAGCCTTGCACTCACATTGTAGCCCAAGCCAGCCTCGAACTCAACGCTCCACCTGCTGGGATTAAAGGCATGCGCCACCACACCTGGCTACCCTTTTTTATTTTCAGAGTGGGTCTTGCTAAATTGCTTCACTGGCCTTAAATTTACAATCCTGCCCGTCTTCTGAGTAGCTGGGATTATAGTGTACACCACAGTGTCTGGCTGCAGTAGGCATTTATGTAGGATTGATTGATTCATTCAGTCATGCACTCATTTATTCAAGTGTTTACTGAGTGTACTTTGTACTAAGCATCTGAGTCCTTAGTCCTGATAAAAGAGAAGACAGTACTTCCCTTAAGGATCTCCAAGTCTAGTGAAAAATTCAGAAGAGTAAAAAGAAATTTCAGTAATTGTACAAGTGGTACAGGAAGTTCAGGGTACTATGAGAATATACATAGAAAAAGGGGGCATGGTGGCACGCACTTGTAATCCCAGCACTTGGAAGGCTGAGGTAGGAGGATCATTGCAAGTCTGTTGCCTGCCTGGACTGCATAGTGAGTTCAAGGCCAGCCTGGATAACATAGCGAGGCCCTGTAGTTGGGGAAGGTGACATTTAAGATGAGAGACACAGAATGTGAGCAGGAATAGCCAGGCTAAAGGAAGTCAAGGAAACAAGACTTTTCATATACAGGGAATAAAATACACAAAAGCTGAGAAGAAAGCAAAAGCCTAGAATACTATAGGTGTTCAGCACAACTCAGATGTAGATTGACAGAGGTGATAGGAAAATAAAACAGTTGCAGACTATGTTAAAATTTGGACCTTAAAATCTCAGCACTCAAGAAGTGGGGCCAGATAGAGGCCAGTCCGAACTACATAATGAGTTCAAGGCCAGGCTGAACTACATAGTAAGACTTAAAAAACAACAGGGCCTGGGATATAGCTCAGTGGCACAAGCATCTGCCTGGCAAGTGCAAGGTTCTGAGTTTGATTTCTGGCACCAAAAACAAAACAAAACAAAAAAATTGAGCCTCAAGAAAACCTTTGTAACACTTTCCCTTTTCTGAGCTTCTTTTCCACTGAAGTCCAGGAAATTTCTTTTTATCCTTTAAAACTGATCCCCCTACCCAGCATGGTGCCACGTGCCTGTACCTAAATCTAATGACCATAGAGAGGTGCTTTGCCTAGTAAGTGGCCGATTGTGGGTACACAATAAAAATTACTTCAAATGTGAACGTAATCTTCCCTAGGACAGAAGAGAGCTAAAAGGCCAATAGAAGAGACAGAAAGGAATATTTTAAAATAATTGATTAAGCAGAATCAAATATGGGAAGCCAGATACATAGGCACGTGCCTGTAACCCCAGCTCCTCAGGAAACTGAGGCAGTAGGATCACCTGAACACAAATTCAAGGCCAGCCTGGGTAACATGGATCCTGTCTTTAAAAAAAAATAAATAAATAAAAGGAAAAAAAAGCAGACTAGGTCCAAAGATAGTAGAAGATAAGCTGGGCATGATAGCACACGCCTGAAATCCCAGCACTCGGGAAGCTGAGGCAGGAGGATCATTGTAAGTTCAAGACCAGCATGGGCTACAAAATGAGTTCAAGGCCAGCCTGAACTGCATAGTGAGACCCTGTCTCAAAATATAGGGCCGGATATTTAGCTCAGTGGCTTAAGTGCCTGCCTGGCTGGTGCGAGGTTGTGAGTTTGATTCCCGGTACCAAAAAAAAAAAAAAAAAAAAAAAAAAAAAAAAAAAAAAAAAAAAAAAAAAAAAAAAAAAGGAAAGAAAAAAGAAACAAAACAATACAATTTAGGAAATGAAGAAAACCTTAAGTTTGTTCACTGAATAGAAAATTGAGTCTTATATCTGTTAGAAACTGAATTTATAATTTAAAACTTGCACGGGGAAAAAATGCTCTAGGCACAAATGATTTCTCTAGTACTTAAATATTTTATAAAAATGTCTAGCAAAATAATAGCAAATTCAAGGTTGGTTCAATACTCAAAAGTCATTAAGCAGCTGTGTGGTTGTGAGTGTCTGTAATCTCAGAACTGTGGGAGGCTGAGGAGGAGCCCAAGTTCAAGCCTAGCCTGGGCAACTTAGCTACTCAGACCCTGTCTCAAAATTTAAAAAAGGGCTGGGAATATAGTTCAGTGTGAAGGTCCTGGGTTCAAATTGCAGTACTGAACTCCCCACACCAAGTTATTCACCATAGAATAAAGAAAATACATGGGGCTGGGGGTATAGCTCAGTGATAGCTTGTGTACTTAGCATGCTGAAGTCCTAGGTTTAATCTCCAGGCATTCCCCTAGAGGAAGAAAACTTGCAATCATCCCATATAATGCAGGAAAAGCACTGGACCAAGTTCACCATCTACTGAGGGTCTTGTCTACAAACTCCGAGCAAGCTAAATTAGACAGGCACCTTCCTCCTGTGGTAAAGACCCTCTTAGAAAAACTGATAGCTAAACATGGATTATACTATTGAAATAATAACATTTTTCCCCAAATGTTAGTCATAATGGGTATTAGGTAGATACTTACTTCCTCATAATTTCTCTAACCTGTTCATTCTACCCTGTTCACTCCCATTATCCCTTGCTTTGACCACTGCAGTAACTTTCAGACTGTTCCACATAAAACTCCTATAGCTATATATGTATTATATATATAGCTGAAATATAGCTAAGATAATTGTATTACTAACTCTAATAGTTCATGGAAAGGAAAAGTTAGTGCTTATACTATTTGATCAATTTTGCATGCCTATATCTGGTAATCTGAGCAACTATTTTGAAAATAACAATATACAATATAAAAACCATTGTTAGTTTCCTACCATCTTGTTTTAATATCCTATATTGTTTTTGTTGTTTGGTCTTTCTACCCTCTTTAAAATAAAACTGCAACAACAGCAACAAAAAACTACTTTAGCCCTTTCTAATTATCCATTCTTCAAAGTATAGCCACAATGATCTTTTAAAAATATAAATCTGTTCATCCCACCTTATGCTAAACAGGATCCAATAGGTTCTCTTTGCCCTTAGAGTAACTACCAAACTCCTTAATGTGATTGGTTAAGTTCACCACAGCCTGTCTGGCCTCACAGTCTACACCTTCTACTTGCTCTGTGCTCCAGCCAGACTGGTCTCCAATATTTCTTCTACCAGAGTACAAACTCCCTCAGCACTGTTGAGAAGAGTACGCATTAGACAATATGTATTAACACATATCTAACAAAGGATTTTATTCAGAATATGTAAAAAAAAAAAAACAATATGTAAAGACCTTAAAACCCAACAATAAGGACATCCAATTTCAAAAATTGGCAAAATATTTGAGTACTTTATTAAAGCACATATATAGATGGTTACTACACACACACAAAAGAACTCTATCATTAGTATGAAAATGCTAAAGGCACAGTGAGGTACCAAATGCTAGAAAGGATACTGAGAAGCTGTTATCTCATATTGCTGGTGAGAATGCAAAATGTAGAGCTACTCTACAAAAGAGTTGGCAGCTTCTTGTAAAGTTAAACATACACTTATGCAACTCAGCAATGACACCTCCTGGGTATTTATCCTGGAGAAATGAAAACTCATGCTCACACAAAAAGTTGTATGTGAATGTTCATAACAGTTTTACTCATAGTAGCCTAACGGCTTTATTTGTAGTAGCCAAAAACTAAATAACTGCAATGTTCGTTAGCTGGTAAGTGGGTAAACTGACTGTACTACGATTCAAATAATGGAATATTACTCATCCAAAAAAAAAAAAAAGACATACATGGCAATCTAGAAAATATGTCAAGTGAAATGAGTCCTGAAAGATTATTTACTGTATTACTTCATTAGTAAGACAAGTTTTAGTAAGATCTTTGTATTAGATAATTGTATTTGTTAATTTTATGATTGATGATTTATTTTTTATTTTTATTTTTTTAAATTTTATTAATAATAATAACAATGATCAGAGTAAAGCAAAAGAGAGAGAACCATATTGGGCCTCAAAGACGAGATAGAAGAGAATCCCCCGTACTTGCTACCTTGCCTGCTGTCACCTTCCATAGAGATGCTCGGGTTGCTTCCCAGAGGCCTGTAAGATCTACTAAACAATACTAGCAAAAAGTTGGTTGATGTTCCTTGGTTGCTATCAATTTAGCCAGACCTCCAAAACAGCAGGTTGTTGATGCGGGGGGGGGGGTGTATTTGTCCCTGATTCCAAGCCGGTGCGCCGGTGCCCCTCTGGCCCAGCGGGCCGGGCCCCAGAAGGGGCCCTTCTCGTTCTCCTCCAGGGTCCTGAGGTCAGGACCCCGGGAGGCAGTTCATTTGCGTCTTGATCGGTGCCTGAGCGGCTCGGGCCCCACGAGGGGCCCTTCTCATTCTCCTCCAGGGTCCCTAGGTCAGGACCCCGGAGGGCAGTTCATTTGCTTCCTGGTCCGAATCTGCGCCACTCTGATGATTTATTTTGATTATGTTACAAAATGTTCTTGTTTTCTTAGGAAATACACATAAGTATTTAAGAGTAAAGGGGTATAATCCCGTTGTGGTGGTGCACACCTGTAATCCCAGCATTTGGTAGGCTGAGGCAGGAATACTGCCATGAGTTTGAGGCCAGCCTTAACTACACAGATAGTTCAAGGACAGCCTGAATTATGAGACCTTGTCTCAAAAAACAAATGAACGAAGGGCTGGGGATTTAACTCAGCAGTTCAAGCACTTGCTTGGTAAGTACAAGGTTGTGAGTTCAATCCCTGGTACCAAAAAAAACAAAACAGAACAAAGGGGTACAGTAACTTCGACTCAGATATTTCAGACGGAAATTACCTGGAGATAGGATGATAAAATATGACAAAATGTTAACTTTTGGGTTTGAGAGAAAGATACATAAGAATTCTTTGGGTTTTTTTGTTGTTGTTGTTGCTTTGATTTTTGTACTGGGAACTGAACTCACAACTGAGCTATCTCACCAGATCAATTCTTTGATTCCTGTAATTTTACAGATCTATTATTTGAAAGTGGTATATATGTATATTTAAAGTGTAGTGGTATAGGCTTGTGATAGATTAGGAGGAAGAGACCTCATATCGACACATACACACTCCTGTTCACTCCCGCTCTATGATTTTGCCAAAGCACCAGAACTGACCTAAAACCAGGTGATATATGCAGAAAAGCCACAGCATATTTTTGTAAGCATTCTCTACATCTCTTGATCTCTTGTGAAGTGTATACCTGTTGGTGCTGTTCTTCACTCATATTCCAGAGTTGGTAACAAAGCCAGGTTCTCTGTTATTACTTCCTTTTGGATTCAGGCTTACACTAAGGCTGAATGTGCACAAGTCTGAGGGAATATCTGAGTTGCAGGCTAGGAGCCCTACATATCAGAGAGCAGCCAGACTGGGTAGCAAAGGTGCACCCTCCTTTTGGCTCAGAGCACAGAGGTAGTGCCCAGGTGTCTGACGATCTAGCTTTCCCTGTTTACCACAAAGATTGGAAGAGACTTGGGGAAGTGAAACTATTTTCTTACAGTTATTTAAGCTTGCAGCTTTAAAAGGCTTTAAACAAAATAAGATGTATTTTCACATAATTACGACTAGTTTTTAGATAGAATAAGAGGACTGGATTAGACACCCTTTTAAAAAAGTTCCACAGTTCTGTTATCAATCCTAGAACTAAGCTGAATTTAATACATACAATTTAAAGAAATTTTTTTTCTGGGGATATGTTCAATGAATATTTAACAGAATTACAAATCAGGGCAGGAGATCTTTACCACCCTAAAATAAATGCATTTGCATGAGAGTGATTCGTTTAACAGAGTAGCAGCTACTTTGAAGGGTACCATGAACCACAGACTCTTGAGAACTCACATTCTAGTATAATGAAACAAGACCACTGATGGCTAAAAATCAAGCAAAAGGTCAGAAGAATGCAAAACTCTAAGCCTTCAGAGACTTTGAGACTGGAGACAGTCACAGCCCATCAGAGTTGCTGGATCAATAGAACTCAGTGATGAACTTGGCTGCTGCTGCTCCACTGTAGGCTCAAGGTGCTGCCACACAGGGTAGTGAAAGACAACTGCAGTGGCCTGTGGGCCCAGGCCTTGGCACTGATTACTCTCAGCTTCACGCAGAGGCCTGGAATCAGAGCACCGAACTGTTATTAAGGCATCTTCAACCTGCCGCCAGCTCCTCCTGTGCATCTTGTAATTCCTCCGGGTAAACCACTAATGGTCTCGTCCCTGCTGAGTGTGACTTGGTTCCTCTTCTTTAAGAGGCGTTCTGTCACACAGCTTGAGGTTGTAAAAGCTTTTTTTTTTTTTTTTCCTTTCCTGGAGGAAAGCTATGAATTGTGGGGAAAATGTCTACCACCCATCACACACACTAAAGAAGAGAATAGCATCTTTTGTGGCTCAGAGATTTTACGATAAATTTGAAAATTACACTTTCAGAGAAGAATTTCCTTTTGCCAAAATTAAGTGAGCATAAATGAGGAAGGAGTAGCAAGGCCATTATCTATTTATCTGGCTGTGTTGCTGATAAAAGCAGATTCTGTGAGTGAAGGTTAAAGGATCTCTGGAATCTGTCCCTGGTGGACACTGCCTGAGTCACATTCTCATTATCGTTCATCTGACTCAACAGCCTCTTAAATGATCTGTCTCCGCCAAACCAGTAGCCTGCTTCTGTGTCACAGGCCCTTCTGGCAGTCTGGTGAAGCGTCTGACTCCTTTCTCTGACAAATGTTTTAAAATGCATAAAACAAGATGGGTGTGGTAGCACATACCTGTAATCCTGGCACTCGGGGAGGCTGAGGCAGGAATATCCCTGGGAGTTTGAGGCCAACCTGGGGTACATCGTGAGTTCAAGGCCAGCCTGAACTACATAATGACCCTGTCTCAAAAAAGCAAAAACAGGGGCTGGGGATATAGCTCAGTGACACAGCACCTGCCTGGCAAGTGCAAAGTCCTGAGTTTAATTCCCAGTACCAAAAAAACCCAAACAAAAAAAACAATGAAAAAATGCTCTGAAATCTCAGCATGTACTCCAGTTTCAGATTTTGGAGTATTTTAGATTTCAGATTTTTAATTTAGGCATGCTCAGTCAGTATCTTTGTGAATACAGTGGTACCTCAAACAATTCATTTTACAATTTTGGGGAAGATGGGCATATTTGTGTTTGTGTGGGGAAGATGGGTATAGTTGTGTTTGTCATTTATTTTTTTTAATGATTTTTAGGGCTCCAGGAAGATCAAAACCTTCTGCAGAGTTCTTGACTCTGGTGGCTAAGACAGGGAATGTCTCTGGGTGGCCCATATTTATTTAGTATTCAAACAAGGAAGGAGAGTGGAAAACGCAGGAAACCTGAGCAGGACCTTAGGAGGGGTTCAAGGACCCCTCCAAGTAACAGACTATGTTAATTAAGGAGAATCATTCTAGGAGAAAGTCTCCAGGTGAATTTCGCTACAGGAGTGTGTGTTTGTCATCTGATGTGGAGTTTGTGAATGGAAGCAAAATTTTGTACAGTGCTTTTGTTTGAGAACCAAACTGTTTATGAACAGAAGCATCCATGAACTGAGATGTTACTGTATTCTGAAATCCAAAAAACTGCAAAACCTGAAACACCTCTGGTGTCAGGCGTTTTGTGTAAGGGATTCTCAGCCTGTAGTGGCAGAGTGCTTGTTGTGTTTTGCTTTTTCTTTTTGGTGCTGGGGATGGAACTGGAACCTAGGCACTCACTCATGGCAAGCATATGTTCTATCACTGAACTACATCCCCAGCCCCAGCCCTAGTTGGGTTTGTTTGTTTGTTTTGGAGACAGGGTCTCACTATGTAGTGCAGGTTGGCCTTGAACTCAATTATGTAGCCTAGGCTGCTTCAGACTCACAGCAATACTCCTGCCTCAGCCTTCCAAGTGCTGGAATTACAGGCGTGCATCACCATATCTGGCTTACATCTAGTATTTTTTATCATGTTAATTTCATAGTAGCTGCTTCCAATGTAAACCACTGACTCAATGTTTCTAGTGTTTAAAACTATATATACATGTTTTTATACGACGTGGATCTTTAATGCAAGGCAATTACTTTATCTGGTACTCAATCAAAAGGGATCTTAAAGTACTAAGCAAATTTTTAACTGCTGACTTTCAAATTTAATCCCTGAATAAGATTTAAGCCTAGTCTTTTAGTCTCAGCAATCAAGTCATAAAACCATGGAATGGGGTAACTGTATTTTATTTTATTTTATTTTGTCTTTTTTTTTTTGTGGCACTGGGGATGGAACTCACAGCCTCGCACCTGCCAGACAGGTGCTTAAGCTGTTGAGCCAAACTCCCAGCCCTAGTTTTTTTTTTTTTTTTTTTTTAATGTCAATCCAGCCACAACCAACTGCATATTGAAGTCTTCTATAAAAACAATGAGTCTTGTCTCATAAGCTTGAGGCCTCAAGTTTAATCTACATCCATAAAATAAGTGAATGAATAGATGTTTCTTAAAATAGGTGATCAATTGAAGAGGTTTTTCCATCATTCTACTTCAACACTTTCCCTACAATATTATGTCTATGCGTGTGTTTTTCCTACTAGTAAGCTACTTATCCCAGTTTACCAGAAAAATCTCCTTCAGGAGTCAAGTCAAAAATGACACCTTCTGAGCCAGGTGTGGTGGCACACGCCTGTAATCCCAGCATTCGGGCGGCTGAGACAGGTGGATCCTTGTGAGTTTGAGACCAGCCTGGGCTACAAAGTGAGTTCAAGTCCACCCTGAACTGCATAGCAAGACCCTGTCTCAAAAAGACAAAAAACAAAAAACAAAAAACACCTTCTGATAAGATTCCCCAAGGAAATCTATGAAGTCTTAGGTACCCTTCTTCTCTACTCCCATTATATCTCCTTGGTTCAAAACCTATAGCAATCATTACAGTTGGTTTTGTGTTACTGTTTTTTGTGTGATTCCCCAAAAAGTTGACTGAAGTTGAAAATGGGTGATTTGTCTTAAAGTCAAAGCCTGGCTCCCAGTAAACAACCTTAACATACTGTAAAATGTTGACTCCTAACACTACACACTGTTCATTCATAGTGAATAAATGATAGTACACATCTAAATTCATTTTGAATGCTAGAATGTTTGAGAGACAACAAAGGATTCTGAAAGACTCTGAGACAGTACCAAAAATTTGTCCTTTCATTCTTTGGTGTTTTCACCTTCTATTCTGTTTTCAACTTTTACTGGCATGTATGTTTGTAATATTTGACCAACCTACATTTGTACTTAAAATTTTATTTTATTTTATTTATTTATTTATTTTTTGATACCAGGAATCCAACTCAGGACCTCACATTTGCCAGGCAGGCACTTACGCTGAGTTATATCCCTGGCCCTTGTACTTACATTTTAACTACAATCTTAGTTCTAAGAATTTGCCTTCAAGGTACTTCTGCCAAGTACAGAAAACATGTATAAGGTTATTCATTATGGATTTATTTATTGTTTTGGTATTTTGAGGCAGGGTTTTGGTCTGTAATTCAGGATGGCCTTGAACTCATTTTGTAGCCCAGGCTGGCCTCAAACTTGCAGCAATCCTCTTGCTTCAGCCTGCTGAGTCCTGGGATTATAGGTATGTGTCACCAAACCTGATGTAGCATTATTTATCACCACAAAATATGGGGAACAATTTAAGTGGTCAAAGTGAATAAAAACTATGATGTTCACAAAGCAGATTACTCTGCACAGTGGTAAAATGAAAAATGAATACATTTTACAAAACTGATACCATGATTTTCAGCACACACTGTTATGTGAAAGGAAATATAAATGAACAGAGTATGCTCCTTTTTTGTTTAAAAAAAGGAGAGGAAAATAAGAAAAACAAATATGCATATTTATCTTTGTGTTTGTTCATTTTTCCAACAAAGGACAGTTGATAAGGTATAAACTATAAAAATAGATAACTACAGAAAGTCAGGAATATGATGGGACAGACAGGCCTGCAGAAAAACTTTTTTTTTTGGTACCAGGAATTGGACTCAGGACCTTGCCAGGCAGGCACTGTGCCACTGAGCTGTATCCCTGGCCTGAAACTTGTGTACACTGTCACATAGTTTTGAACCATGTGAATGTTTTACATACACAGAAACCTTTATCAGGCAAGACAGAAGGGGTAAGACACCTAAAATTGTATGTTACAGAAACAAATGAGCTCAAGTGTTTATCAGATTGGTAACATTAAAAAACAGTAAGTGAAGTGACTTTTCTAACACACTGCTCTGTCTGTATACCTAAGTGGCATATAATCTAAGTACAAACATCCTGGTTATTTAGCTTCTTTTTGTTTTTGTTTTTATTTTTTTTTTTTTTTGGTACAGGAATCGAATTCAGGGCTTTGTGCTTGCTAGGCAGGCGCTGTGCTGTTGAGCTACATCCCCGGCTATCCTGGTTGTTTATCTTATTATTATTTTTTTAAACGCTGGGGATCAAACTCAGGGCCCCCGTCCCAAGTCCCTGTTTTGTGATTTGATGTTGGCAGTAATACTGATACAGTGATTTCAAAACTTTCTAATATATAGTAGAGAACAGAGTAAATAAATGTTTGCCTTGATGGTTGGGGAAAGGAGAGTTCTCACCAAGGGAGAAGGCACAGATTGGAATGAGAGGATAAGAATCTTGGAAGGTTACATAAACTACAGTTATCATTATGAACTCATCAAACATGCATGGGTACAAACCACATATATTTTCTGACTCTTTATACCAAAAGGACTTAGATCTAGTGAATCCCAGTAGAAATAAGCATGTCCCGAATCTAGTTCTTGGTTTTAAGATACCATTCCCCAATAAAAGAAAGCAGAGCTACTTGAAGGAATGTCTGAATCTAAGGAAATATATCTTGCAGTAGCAGCAAGCAAGGCAGTACTCAAGAATGATGGGAACACAATAAAAGGACACTGGCCAAAAGAACACCGGACAATTTAAACTTCAAAAATACTAGTGATGGTAAAAGAGTAAAACATATTAAATTAGAAAAAGAAACTGAGTCGATGACGATAATAAAAATGGTGTGAGTAGCAGAAGGAAAATGTCTTCACAGAAGAATACCACTTAACAAATATAAAGGCAGAGAAAAATCATCATTTTGCAACCACAAACATAATTATTAACTCAAGCAAGGATCAATGGTTTAAAGAGCTAAAATAATTATAAAAAAAGATTGCTGGGGAATAAGATATTCACAGTGTTTCAAATTACTACTCTACAGATTAATAATTGGTTATGAATAGAAAATGTACCTTTATAATAATTTGATGCATACCAACTCAAGTGATTGAAGTCTCATCATCTATTGGACAAACTAACTTCACTGTGTACCTAATACAATGTACTGAATCATCTGTGTAGCATTCTTTCCAAAAATGATAAGAGAAAAAAAAATCAAGTAAGTCCAAATTGTGGAACATTCTCCAAAACACTGGACTGGACATTTCAAAACTGCTTTATGCAAAGGGAACTAGTATTAGGTTAAAAGAGCTATAGAAACATGACATCAAAATGCAATGTATAATCACTAATTAGATCCTGCATTGGAAAGATACTATATAAGATATTATTTTATTGGAACTTCTTTGACTATGGAGTTGCTATTTTTAAATATTACATCAAGTTTCTTGGATGTGATATTATGATAATGTGTGAAGGAATGCCTTTACTCCTGCTACAATATATACTGGCTAAAGTATTTAGGGTTCAAATGTCACAGTATCTGAACTAACTTTCAAATGATATGGCACACATAATTAATGAGGGGAAAAGGAGGGCCAGAGGGAGAGAGACAAAGGGCATGTGGCAGAATAACCAACAAAACCTAGATTGATGATATATGAGTATTCTTATTTTTCCCAACTTCTATATAGTCTAAAACAAAATGGTGGGGGGGGGAGTTAGACACAGACTTTTCACATAAATCTGGTTTAGCATGGAGCAGGAAAACAAGCAGAATCAAAACCACAAAAGTAGAAAGGGTGAGAAACACTTCTTTAGTCTTATCTTAGGAAGAATGGTCCTGAACAGAAGTACTCCTAGCCTTGTCAATGGTACTACTCTTTGAAAAATATGTTACACTTTAGGCGTGTTTTAGGAAGAAATGCTGAAATACATAGTATCTACCATTTACTTTCATATGCCTGGGAAGAGGAGGATGGAAAGGAGGAGGAGTGTGTTTGTGTGTGTCTGTATGTCTATGAGTGTTCAGAGAGAGAAAACCCATGGAAAAATGTTAACAATTTGAGGACTTAGCTAAGCAGTATATGACAGTTTGTACTATTTATACTACAGTTTTTCTGTAGGGTTGATATTTTCCAAAATAAAAAGTTGAGATAAAAGTCTTCACATTTCTTTTAGTTTTCTTTGAGTGGCTGTTATTGCTTTTCTTTAATTTTATACTTGTATTATACCTTCTTTTTTTTTTTAGTTTTAATTTTTTGTTATTTTGAGACAGGGTCTTGCTATGTAGTTCAGGCTGGCCTTGAACTTTTGATTCTCCTGCCTCAGGCTCCTGAGTTCTTAGAGTACAGGTGGCTCTATACCTCTTTCTTGACCCCTTTCAGCCTAATAAAAAGATACATAAATCAATGATCTATGCATCTTTCCACACAGAAAATTCTTCAATAGGACAGTTGTTACTATAGCATAGAAATGAGTAAGGAGAGTATGAAACAGAAAAAAAGTATGGCTTTAGAGAAAGTTCCAAAAATTATTAGTTGTGTGACCTGGAAAATGTGTATTTGCCAAACATTTGTCAAAACAGTTTGCTTAATGCCTGGTAGAGATTTTTGAGGAATATATACTAATTATTATTCAAAGATACTGCTTGAAGATAATAAATTTCCTGGATTATTTCCATTCTGTAATCACGACACAAACTGTCCTCCCCATCATTTAACACCAAAAGAATCATAATATTGACCTATCTCAGATGTCAGAAAGGATTAAAAAATCATTTAATGACATAATAAAAAATTACAAAAAATTAAACTCAGCAAACATTTTAGTTCTGGATTTATAGGCACTGCACTAAATGCATACTTGTTGCTAACGTTCATCATTTAGTAAGGGAAACAAGTAATACAGGTAAACTGAGCTTAGTACTGTAATAGAGGTCACAAAATCTTAAATAATGAGAAGGGAGTAAGTAACTCATTCTCACAGCATTATCAGGAAACACTTCCTAGCTTAGGAATTAAAAGATACACAAAATCTCATCAGATACAGAGGGAACAGTTCATTCTATGTAAAGGAATGATCTGAGTGAATATACAGAGGAATGGAAGATCAGGGTAGGTTTGGAAGATAATTAACATTTGGTATGGAATAGCTAGGCCCTCTGATGTGTATTATGAAATATAGGAGATCAGGTCAAAAGGTTAAGTTCAAACTGTATCATTAAAAAATAGTCTTGAACACTACCCTGGGTAGTTCTTACTTGATTCATAAGAGAAGACTGATCTAGTAAAGGTAGCAATACAAGGCAGAAAGACCAGGAAGACTAATGCCATGGTTCAGGTTCAGGTTCAGGTTCAGGGTTCAGAGAATAAATCTGAAACACCTTGCTGAGGCTGCTGAGTCAACAAATGTACTTTGTTAAATGTACTGTGGGAGAAAAATGTAGAATTAAAAACTGTCTCTGATGTTTTTCTTTAAGGTGACTATGGAGAGTGATACCATTAGTAGAAATAGGGAACACAAGGAAAATACCTGGCTATCCCACCTTGGAGGGTTGGATGTTGATGAAAGGAAAAAGCCAGCTTTGGATATACAGAGTTTAAGCTACTCAAGGAACATTCACATGTAGGTGCCCAACATGCAGTCAACCATGGTGACAGTCTGAATGATTGTTTTGTAGATATTTACTCTTCTTGCCCTCCTAATATTGACAGAATGTACTTATATGTTCAGTTGATAGCTGGATATTGATGCTAGTGAATCTATGATAAGATAGCCTCAAGCTTTTGACGGGCCTTGAAATATACCTGGAGCTTGTGTGTGAGCAGTGGATATCACCATAAGAACAGGTTGCAATTACCTCACTGATCCAAGAAGAAGAGAAAGATAAAGCAGAGGGCTGGGGCTGTAGCTTAGTGATATAGCACTTACCTAGCATGTGCAAGGTCCTGGGTTTGGGCCCTGGTATTGGGGGAATAAAAAAAGACAAATGCAGAGTCCATCTAGTCAACTTACCAACTGCAGCTGGAAGTGGTGTTGCCCCAGTTAGAGCTGTCAGCATGATAATAAATTGTGTATCAATAAGTTTTGGAGTAATTTGTTAAAGAAACTAGGTGAATGGTACTACTGTATATTTAGGGCATAAAAGTAGCTTGAGATGCTTCCACCAGCTGATTACAAAAATAAATTTGGTAGGGCTCGGCGTGGTGGCACACTCCTGTAATCTCAGCACTAGGGAGGCTGAGGCAGGAGGATCACTGTAAGTGCAAGGCCAGGCTAGGCTACAAAGTGAATTCAAGACCAGCCTGAACTGCATAGTGAAGCCCCATCTAAAACAGATAAAAAAAAAATAAAATAAAATAAAATAAATTTGGTGGTCTGAAGAAATAAGTATTCCCTTAACACTCTCAGGCACTTGCCTTCAAGACTGTCTTTGATGCGGCATTTGATGTATACATCAAACATTTCATGACTAAAAATATAAAGATGTAAGTTAGCCATTTTTATCATAATTAAGCCATTTTGGGGAGAAGGAGAAAGAGCATTTAATAGTTTTGAGCATTATTATGTGTTATGCAGTGTGATAGGTAATTTGGGAAGAGAAGACATTTAAAAGATCAACTATATATTATATATCAGGCACTATGTAAAATCTTTTCAAAGATGATAACATTTATTTATTTATTTTTTATTGAGTTAGTTTTTTTGAGACAGGGTCTCATTATGTAGTTCAGGCTGGCCTTGAACTCACTATGTAGACCATGCTGGCTTTGAACTTGTGGCAACCCTCCTACCTCAGCCTCCTGAGTGCTGGGACTACCGGTGAGCGCCAACATACCTGGCTCTCAAAGATGGCAACATTTAATACCAAAGTGACCCTACGAAGTAAATTATTATTATTATTTTCTTTGTCTTTTTTTTTTTTTTTTGCAGCACCAGGGATTGAACTCACAACCTCACACCTGCCAGGGCAGGCACTTAAGCCACTGAGCCGAACTCCTGGCCCTAGTTTTTTTTGAGGCAGGGTTGCACTATGTAGCTCAGGCTGGTCTTGCGCTGGCGTTGTAGCCCAAGCCGGCCTTGAACTCACAACGCTTCTCCTACCTCAGCCTCCCAAGTGCTGGGATTAAAGGCATGCGCCACCACGCCCGGCTTCTTTGTCTTTTTGAGACAGGGTTTCGCTATGCAGTTCAGGCTGGCCTTGGGCTCACTTTGTAGCCTAGGCTGGTCTTGAACTTGCAACAATCTGCCTGCTTCAGCCTCCCAAGTGCTGGGATTACAGGAGTGCACCACCA
>RJWM01022625.1:0-33332 GCA_004363535.1 Dasyprocta punctata
TTGGGCCTCGAAGATCAGACAGAAGAGAATCCCCCGTGCCTGCAACATTGCCTACTGTTATCATACAAAGAGACATTCAGGGTGCCGTTCAGAGGCCTGCAAAATCTATGAAAAAACACTAGTGTCTAGTTGCTTTATGTACCTTAGTTGCCATCAATTTAGCCAGACCTCAGAGCCAGCAGCTTGCTTACGGGGGGGGAGGGGGATGATGTCCTTGATTCCTCACGGTCCCAGCAAGTTGCGGTCCGGTTGGACCGGTTCTCGTTCTCCTCCGGGGTGGCGGAGCCCCCATCCCCGGAAGGCGGATCAGATCTCCCTTGATGCAAGCTGGTGCCGGGTGGCGCCGGCGCATTGCGGTCCGGTTGGACCGGTTCTGGTTCTCCTCCGGGGTGGCGGAGCCCCCATCCCCGGAAGGCGGATCAGATCTCCCTTGATGCAAGCTGGCGCCGCGTGGCGCCGGCGCCGGAGGGTGTGTTCTTGCCACTACTTTTTCTGTCCTTCTGCTTCCTGGCTGTCGTGGGTTTTCCTTCCAGGTGACTTTTCTCCACCATACCTGCTTTGGAATCGCCTATGAACTTCTCTCCCCCAAACCATGAAATAAAATGAATCTCTCTTTCTTTAAATTGTGGGTACTGGGTATTGTAACCCAGCAACAGGAAGACTAATACACCAGGTGACACCCCCACCCCTGCCGCTGAGGAGCAGAGGGGAAGCCTCATTACTACCAGATGGCAATGAATATTCCAATGTCCCATTACTCTGCTGTGACACTGGATGTAAAGAGGGAGTGTATTACCACTACTGGGTGCTCAGAATCCCTAGTCCCCCATGTCTTGGGCTGGCATAGTAAGGGTATCTTGGTAGCACAGCCTAGGGTAGAAGGCCTGACTTTGCCAGCATGGGTGGGGTGGGCCCATGTTCTCTGCAGTGTTTGCCTGGGGTATTGTGATTCTCTGTCTCTGGCTTCTATCTGGTTCTTTGGCTGGAGAGCACAGGCTGCTCCTGGGGCTTCTCTTTTTCTGCTGCCCTTGGCATTTTTACCATCCATCCCGGCAGATATGACAGAACAAGAAACCCTGAAATCTCACCACTGTGCTGATGAAGGTGTCTGCAAGGCCTTCCTTTTCCTTTCTACCTTTTAGGGTCTTAAAATTTAGTTTATATATAATGCCCAGTGTTTTTAGCAATCTTTAGCAGGAGGGATTGGGAGAAATCCCTCTACCCCTTCTTGATCTTGCTGATTGTCAAGAATATCTTGTGGGGTTTAATTATGTTAATTTAAATAGTCTGCTCTAATATGGAATACATTTCTTTTTTAACTCAGTCCTGACAAGAATCATCCCCCCAGGCACTGGGGCACACACCTGTAATCTCAGTTATTGGGAAGACTGAGGTGGGTGGATCTCAAGTTCAAAGCCATGTGGACAACTTAGCAAGACTTTTTCTCGAAATAAAATTAAAAGGGGCTGGGGATGTAGCTCAGAGGGACAGCACTTGCTTAGCCTATGCAAGGCCCTGGGCTCACACTCTGGTGCTGCAAAAAAGAAGTGTCTCAAAGTCTGTGAGTTGCTTGGGTGATTTTGCTAGATTATTCATGAGATCAAATATCTGCATGTGTGTTTATATCTGCACGTGGGCCTATGTACTGTTTACTGGATGAACTCTATAGTGTATGTTCATGCCCTTTGTCCATTTTCCAGTTATCCTTGTTATTTGGTTTGTAAGATTATCTGTGAGGGAGATATATTAATGATTGACTGAATGGAGTTGCACCTATACCTAGGTTCTTTATTAGCTGTGCATTTTTAGCTGTAAGTTGAATATTCTAATACATACACATAGGTCTTCTGGGAGCACTGAATGGGACAATATAAGTGACAGTGATTGCTTATTGTGCAGTTAACAGCCCAAGGTCTGGACAGAGGGAGATAGTTATCTGATTGGGGAAGTTGTGTCCTATACATCAAACTACTTGTTCTTGCCTTTGATGTTGGAGGTTGGTGGGAATTCGAGAATGCCTAGAAATTCCCTTGGCAAACAACAACAACAACAACAACAACAACAACAACAACAACAACAACAGCAACAACAACTCTTTATGGCATTTGTTGACGTTTTTCTTTCCACAGAGAAAATACCAGTAACAGTATAGTTTTAGAATTGCCTCCTTTCATTGTATCTTTTCCTTGATTTCAAAACTTCCTTGAGAAGTTAAAATAACTTCTATGTCTATACAAAGATGTGCAAAGTAGATTTAATCTACTGTCTTCTAAAAGTTAATTTTTTATGCCATGGAAGTAATTTTGAAAATAACATTTCACAAGACTCAGAGGTTTGGATATGAGATTTAATAAAACAGAAGGCTGTGCTTGAAAAATGAACACTTAGAGGAGATAGAAAGTTTATTATTATGGGCATGCTGCAGATGTTCTGTAGTACTTATTATTTTGTCCACTTCTTAGAAATGTTATGTGTCCTTTGGGATCAATAAACCAAGACCAGTTTGCTTAACCCCATTTCCTTTAGATCTTTGAAATAACCATTACTGGGAAAGACATCTTTAATCTCCTATATATGTTGCAGCTGAAAATTGTAATGCATCTTAAAATGATACAAAACTCAAGACAATGTATTCTAAGTCAAACAAAAATGATGAGAAAGAGGCACAAGAGCTTCAATTGTGCCAATAAAACAAAAGAAATTTGAAATGCAGGAAATCTTACACACGAAATCTTCTGAGATTGAAAACTGAAGAAAAACAAATTGATCAAGTCATTCATCCACTTTTCAGTGAGAGTGTTGAAAATGGAATAACATAATGAACAAAAACGCTGGCCTAGAACGATAAGCTAGGAGTGAAATGAAAGACTGAGACACACGCTCCTGTTCTATAACTTAATTCTGTTTTTCAAATTCTTTTATTGCTCTGAACCTCAGACTTTCTGATTTGTAAAATGAAAACAAAACACTAAGGGTTTTTTTGGCATGAAAAATCCTCTATGCAGGTTAACCAGGGAACCTTCAGCCACGAGTCTCTTAAGAGAGAAAACTAGATATTGTTCAAGTGACAAGCAAATCTCTCTTAGCACGGGATATGGTATGCAGCTGGTGCTCAACCAATGTTTCCTGAATGAATCAGACTGAACCAGTTGAAATCTACCATCAGTTTGAATATGGTCTGGGATAAATCCGTTTTTGACACAAAGAGATCTCTGAGGTTCTCTTTTCAGAATTATAATGGAACAAAGGTTTAGAAAGAAAAGTATTTTGTCATGTGGTCAGAGCTGCTGTAGAGTAGTATTTGTTCGTGTTTGGAAAATGCCTCAAAAGTTGTGGCAGAGGTTGTGGTGACATTTTTTTCCCATAGTGATAGGCCTCTCAGCAGGGCACTTGGCTGCTCAGGTTAAAGACTACATTTCCCATGCTGTCCCTCTGTCAGAGGGATCATGTGACTGAGTTTTGGCAAATGGAGGGTAGCAGATTTGTAGCAACTCTTGGGCACCTTCTTTTGGAGATACTTGGCTTGTGGATTTTGATTTCCTTCTTGGTTTTGTCTTCCCTCCAGTTGCCAGCACCTCAAAACATGAGGGAGAAAGCCAGGCATTCATTAGGGCGTGAAGAGCCAGTACCTGATGATTTCATGGATCAAAGTGGCTTACCACAAAGGTGCTGGGGTACAAATCAGATTCTCACAGCAAGGGGGAAGTAAATGTATGTTGCTTCTGGCAATGTTACTTTTGGTGTCCTGTGGTGATTAGTGAAACAAATTCTGTAAAAAGTGAGGTGTTAAGGGAAGCAAGACAAAGAGGTGTTTAACTCAGCAGGAGCAGGATCCTGAGTTGGGCTGGGGGAGAATGTGGAGACAGAGGAAGTTAGCTGTTAGATGGTGTCTAAGGCAGGACATCACCCTCCAGCCCTGCAAATGGCTCATAAAGCTGGATGGATCTCCTTCCTCCTCTCCCTTCTGTAATCCCACTTTTTAGCCTTTCCCATTCTCTCCTTCCTTCTTGGCTTTTGTGGATTTCATAGGAATTCAGGGAAAAGGACTAAACCCTGCATTTGGGTGAATGAGTAGCAAAGCAGACAATTACTTCAGATGAGAAGAAGGAGAAACTAAATTAGACTCATAGGTGCCCAGAAAACATAAGCTCTTGAAAATATACAGAAAACTTGATAAGAGCTGATCTAATTTTACAAGTCCATCTGAATCTTATGTGTCCAGGAAACTATGGCTCACCACAAAGCTTACAAGAAAATCACGTCACTCTGAGTTCAACCTGAATGGGTCCTGGTATATTAACATACATCCAAGAGAGAATTTGGACCCCAATTTCATACTAAAAAACAAAAAGACTCAAAAGAGAGTAAGAAATTTTCCTGCACTTAATCAAAATTAGATTCCTAGAATTACTTCTTTCAAGCCCTCTCTCTCCTGCAAACTTCCTATAGCACTGTCAAACTTCACAACTTGGGTGTGTGGACCAGTCTAGGAAAGATGAGCTCTAGTCATATTGAGTTGTGGTGGTTTCCCAACAACTCTGACTGCAGTTTGAATGAGTTGCTTCCCATCTTCATGCTCAATGTAGTTTGAATCCACCATGGAAACTAAAAATAAATACAAATCAGGTCCCTTTCCCTCTCAGCGTTTAGTAGCACACCACTGGACAGATCTCCACCAGATCTGCTATGCTTTCTTTTAAAATTGATTTTGTTGCTACCATAGAATTTTGAAGACCACCATTTCTCATGATCAGATCAGCAGGGAATTTTTACAGTTACCTCCCAGGTTCTTCCTTTTTTTCTTAACATTATTATTATTATTATTATTATTGGTCCAGGGGATCAAACTGATGACTTCACACATGTTGAGTGAGCTCTACCAACTGAGCTATATCTCCAGCCCTAAATAGTCATCATCACATAGAAAAATGCATGCATATATGAAAATATTCAAACACTAAAAGAGTCATAGTCCATCCATGCTGCTAAGATAAATTACCCAAGATGGGTTTGCAAGGGAATTAGATTTAATATAGGACACATAATTTATAGAATTATTTTATAATATTCACCCAAAAAGTCAAATTCAGAGGAGTGCAAGAGATCTGTCCATGCACTAGAGACCCAAAGAACCCAGCTAAGGGCCCGGATCCCATGGCAGTGTCCTGCATAACTCTAGTTGAAGACTTAGAGCCCATGGCAATGTCCTCCACGAGTCCAGATGGAGGTCTAGAGCTCACAATATCTTAGGCAAGTCTGTATCAAGGATCTGCACTGGGAAGGCCAGAGGTCAGTAGTGGAAGCTAGAAAATCTGTGCCAATGGGATGAAGATCTATGCCAGAAGGCTGGGGGATCTGCACTGGAGGCAGGAAGTGATGCTCAAGGTAAGGGCCAGAGCTTCGCTGAAAAGAACCACAGCCATCCTCAGGGACGGCGAGGACCTGAGCTCCTCCAAGGATGAGAACAACTGAGTTCATATCAGGGAAGCCAGCATGATGAGCTTCCCCAGGAGAAACAACAGCGCACCATCTTCTCTCCAGTTCTCCATGTTATTAGCAACAATCATCAGGTGCACCTTCCACACCCAGAACCGTGCTGATTCAGTTCAGCTGGGTGTTACAAGTTGACCATTAGTCATTCTACCACACAGAATAATTTAGAAAATATTTATATTTAATAAATTTATGTCTCACAGTTCTGAAAAGTCCAAGATCAAGGTGGTGGGATCTGGTGAAGTCCTCTTCCTGTGTCCTTACTTGACAGAAGACAGAGAGCAAGAAGGGGCTGTACACTGTGCACAAAGCAGAGCAGCAGACGCACATGTGCTGCCTCCGGCAAGCCCTTTTGATAATGGCATTCATCCCATTAATGGGGTATAGACCTCGGGACCTAAACATCTCCAGTCAGACCCAGATCCTGGCACTATTGCATTGGGCATTGTCTTTCTGGCACTTGAATTTTAGGGGACACATTCAGATCATAGTAGAAAGATATCAAATACCAAATGAGGGGGTAAAAGTTTTCCCTAATTTGAGAAATATGACCATAGAGAGGATGGTAGGTGGTATTATGGAACTGTTAATTTTCTTAGATGTGATAATGTCATTGTTACATAGGAGATGGTCCTTATTCCTAGGAAATCCATGCTAAAGAACTGTGGATGAAGAATTAGGATGCATGCAAATAACTTTTAAATATTCAGGTATTTTTGAATATACATATTTTAATATTTTTGAAGTTGAATACTTAAATACGTTCATCACTCAGTGATTTGAATTATATATATATATAGACAGAGGTCACAATGGATCTGGAAAGGAACCATCAGTTAGGTCTATGATCTTAGGAAGTGCAGGGTCCTACTGTGCCAAGGCTCAGATTTGTCCCAAGGACGTTGTGTTGTGACCTTGTCAGCTGAAAATGCAGCCACCATACATTCTTTCATTTCCTCCAAGCTGAGAGAGAGAGGTGATACTGGGAGAGACTCTGCCTTGACCAAACTGAGGTCTGACATCCTTTCTGATGAGGCGTGATCCCTGGGCTTTCCTCTGTATCTTTGTAGGATCCTGTCTGAGCCACAAACATGCAAAATCAGTTTAGCAACAGCCCTCATTCTTGGTGTCTGGCACCTTTCCCTTTTCCTGCCTTCAAGCAGGCATGGTGTAGAGTCTGTCTGGCAGGAATCTTCCCCTCTCCTTGATGTTTCCATTCACTCACTCCATCATGAACCTTAGTTATAAGCCCCACTTGCTCCTACCTGAGTCAGAGTTAAGCCTAATCTCTCTACATCATTGTGGTGGTTTCTTTGCCTACTACAATAATCTTCTCTTGAGTAGAATCTTCCATTTCATCTTTGACAACTGTCATGAAAAAAATTTTTCATCAACATTGCAAATCTAAGGTTCTTCATATATCTGGGAGGATCTAGGAAGTTGGTGTTCCAGATGGAAATAAATGTTTTGAACAAGTTACCCAAACTAGCACCATGAAGCAGACCTAGTAGGGAGGGACCTTATGTTGGAAATGAGGTGGATGTTTGACCTTGATGAATGACGTTGATAGGATGGACTAAAGACCTAGGCATATGATATGGCAGAATTCATGTTGATTCTTGGATAGTTTAAGATTTATTGGAATAGTTTGACCTGTTAGTTTTTGGCATCCTGTCTGTAGATGATATGGGGGTCACTTTCTTGCTCAATTGAAATATAAGCTCATCACTGGCGACCTGAAAATTCATCCTCCTCTTCCACGTGATTCAAAATGGCACCACAATTGGATTGTGTCTCTTTTGCTACATCTGGCCCTGCAACCAGTATAAATGGTGAGCTTTAATCTTTACCATGATTTGTGTAAATGTCTTGGGATTTCCCTGAGTGGTGGCCCAAATACAATCCTTAGATTCACAGGACAATCCCGGGCTCTGTTGTTTATGTACTTCTCCCTCTGTTTACACCCCTGGCAATATTATTGTGATCTGAACTTCATGAATTGTTGAGCCTGGCTTAGGACAGCTTCTGCCTTTTGGACTCTGTAGCCCTTTTGAGATTTTCTCTTGAATTTGCCTTCTATTATTTCCTTACCCACCACTGTCAGGTGGCAGTTTTCTATGATTCTTTTGCATGTCTGTGTGACTTATACACACAAGGGCTCAAAAAATATGTTGTGCTTAAATGTAAAAATCATTATAGTAAATGATCCATTGCAAAGAGTCCCCCTCAAAATCCTCCCCCTCACTTTGAACACACTTATCTCATTATTCTTGCCACTTTCTGTTTTTTTTTTTTTTAAACAGTGTCTTTCTGTAGTTCAGGCTGGCCTTGAACTCACTATGTAGCCCAGGTCAGCCTCAAACATGTGGTGCTCCACCTGCCTCAGCCTCTAAAGTGCTAGGATTACAGGCATGTGCCACCATGCCTGGTGTCTTGCCATTTTCTAAAGCAATCCTGGAAGTTTCCTTTTGTGTCCTTGGGAAGGAGGTGTGATCAAAAATACAGTGAATGCCTCTGCTGTGTGCCAGCTAAATGCAAGGCAGGCTTGTAAAATCATGACACCTTATTCACTGAAGCTGGCACTGTGTGACTTCCGGATCTTCCCCAAAGTCAAAATGACCATGAAAAGTACATGTTTTGAATCAATTCAGGATATTGAAGCAGCTATGACAGCACAATTAAAGACATTCATGAAAGAGGACTGCTAGAAGTGCCTCCGACAGTGGCAAGGATGGTGAAATGAATGTGCTCAATGCATGGGGGAGGATTTTGAGAGGGATTAATGGTGATGTGCCTTCTATTGCAATTCACAAAAAACCCGCATTCACAGTATTTTTTCTTCTCACTGAGTATTTTGGAAGGAGGCATTGACTCCTTTTGTTCTAGGCTGTGTTTTCAAAGATGTCTGTATGGCAAGCAGGCTTGGAGCATGCAGAATCTGCTTCTGGGATAGACAACAGATTTGCTTATGCCTTAGAAGACAGGGTGGTGCCTTTCTCGAGAGCAAAAGGCAGACATACTGCTTATCACAAATACTTCTGGTTCCTTAGTCTTGGGGTTCCTCCCCTGTGCTGCAGCTCAGCCCGTGGGCAGTTAGCACCTGGAGCTGTCTGGATCCCCTACACACACTGGGGCTGCAGGATGGGGCCAAATGCAAATGCTCTGACTGCTTGTTCCACTGAGTTATACAGACCATGTCTATAGCTAGGCGTCTTGGGTCTCCTGTCACATTCCAGCAGGCCAACTTGTTAGCTTCAGCCTCTCGACTACCTGTGTTTATCAGATCTGCCTTGTGCTCCTGAATCCCAGTATTAGAGATTTCCCTCTATTTTGGCGAATATGGAAAAGCTAGGGGAAAAAAGTCTGGATTGTGAGCATTGATATTCATTGAGGACTGACTGAAGGACATGCATTTCTATCTGAATGTTACCCTTGGCACCTGTACTCATGGCTCTGGGCCTTGTGTTAGATTGTGCTTCTGTTTTTTTGCCATCTGTCGCATTTGACGGACATGATCAGAAAGAGCGATGTGGAATTTACTGTTCTGTATGTCGCTGGAATAGTTTCAAGGACACTGGTTACAACATTATGCAGTTAGTGGCCGCTTTATGAGGGCCCATGGGAGAAATGTGCCTCAAATATTAGGAAAAGCTGCATTTCTGTTGAGCAGCTGTGGTGCTTTTGTCCTGCGGACACTATAAATCTTGTAACTGATTACGTATCTCCACCATCTCAGCATCTCGGAAGAATAGAGCCAAATTTGTGGTCTAGCTTTCAGAATTAATCAAAGGCAGACAATATGCATTGGGGAGTACTAACTTTATCCTGGGTTATTTGTCTTTACTTCATTTCCTCATTTATTTCGTTTTTACATTTTTGCAATACATGTATTTTTCAACTTTTGTTTTAATCAACTTTTAAGGCTCTGACATTTCTACAGTTTCTTGTAAGACCAGTGCCTCCTACCTATGCCCCTTCCCCATACTTTCTGCACCCTGTATCTTCCTTTTCTTGGCTTCTGTTCTTGTTTTGGTGTGACATTTGCCACTGATGCTGGAAGATACCTTTTATGAGAGACCACATGTCTGAGGATGTCATTTGTCTACTACACTTAACAAATAATTCAGCACATCGCAGACTTCTAGGCTAATAATTGTTTTTCATTAGGTGTTTTGAAGATTTTCTCCACTGGTTCTAGGTTTTAGGCCTAATTGCATAATGGTGTAGACAGTGTCCTTGTGATGTCTATGAAAGTTAGGGTGGAGTGTCAACTTGATGGGTTGGGGTCTACCCAGGGGATTAGTGGAGCACACTTCTGGGTGTGTGTGGGTGAGAAAATGGAGATTCTACTTTGGATAATTCTTCTGTTCTCTGGCCCCTTCATCTCTGACACTATTTCCCTGCTTGCCTCCTGCTGCCATGAACTAAGTAGCTCTGCTCCACCATGCATTTTCACCATGATGTCTCTGCCTTGGAGCCAGCTGACATTGGATTGAATCCCCTGAAATCAGGAGCCAAATTAAACTTCTCCTTTAATTGTGGGTGTTGAGTGTTGTATCCCAGCATGAGAAGCTCACCAATACAATATCCAAATCTATTCTGCTTCTTAATCATTTGATCTGACTTGTCCCTCCACTTTGGATTCTTTTATGGGTTCTCTTTTCCCAGCGTTCTGAAATTTCAGGAAAATGCAGTGTCTTTGTGGCGTGTTTCTACACCCAACCTGCAGGGCATTTGTAACCTGGGAACTTGTGTCCTTTACATGCACACTGTTATTTTTTTCTTTTCCTTTTTCCCTCTTTGTCTCTGAAAATTTCCTCCTCTGAGTTTTCTCAGTTGTTTGTTTGTTTATTTAACTTATTGGTGATGAACTTACAGCCTTCACAGTGAGCTGCATCCCCAGTTCTTTTTATTTTTTGAGACAGGGTCTTACTAAGTTGCAAAATTGCCCAAGATGGGCTTAAACTTAATGTCTTCCTGCCTCAGCTTCCTTCAGTGGTGGGGTTACAGGAATGTATCCCTGCACCAAGGTTGTTTTATTTCTTGAATGACTTTATTTAGATCTTGAACCTTCTGAGTTAGTCCTCTCATGATACCTCTTGACTGATTTTCCTTCTCCTTATTTTCAAGTACTGTTTCTTAAAGGATCTCCTTGTATTAATCTTCTATCATAGATAAAACATTGCTACAGAGTTAAGTAGCACCCATTTACTACCTCACTATTTCTATCATTTAGAAGTTAGGGCATGCCAAGTGTGATGGTGCATGCCTATAATCCTAGCACTCAGTAGGTTGAGGCAGGAGGATCAATACAAGTTCTAGTCTGGGCCATATAGTGAGTTCAAGGCCAGTCTGAACTACATAGAAAGTTTCTGTTTCAGGAAGAAAAAAAAAAAAGAAGTTTGGGTACAGTGTGTCTCAGTTGGGTCCCACGCGGTGAATCTCAAAAGATGGAAATGAAGGTGTTGAATGGCTGAGGTCTGGTTTAAACAATCCATAAAGACTCTGATTAAGAAGCAGAATAGCTTTGGACATTGTATTGGGGAGCTTTCTCTCACTGGGATACAATATTCAATACCCACAATTAAAGGAGGAGAAGTTTAATTTGGCTCATGGTTTCAGGGAAGTCAGTCCACATTCATGTTGTTGGTAGAATTAGTCTTGTAGCCATAGGAATGAAGTCCCCTCTCTCCACTGGCTGTTAGCCTGGGGTTGTCTGCATTCATTCCTCGTGGAGCCTTTGGCTGTGATCCATGTCTAGGAGAGTCCGCTCACACCCCCAACTTTCTTCCATCTTTTTCATTCCTCTTCTGCAGTTAAGGGGTCCTGTAGTTTCACGGGTCCCACTTTCTCATCCAGGATAATCTCTCTCTTTGAAAGTTGGTTAACTAGTAACCTTATTTCCACCTGTAATTTCCCTTCATAGCAGTAAATGACCAGGGAATGGGCTCTTGTGGGGACATTTGTGGAGTTTTGCTTACCTTTCTTCTCACTGAACATTGCAACTCTTATTTCCTTCTGATAGCAGTTTGTTCTTGGGATGTGCATAATATCTTCTCTTCCTTTGAGAATCTGAGTGCAAAGTTTTCTTCCCCCTGCATTTTCCATTTTTCCTGAGTTCCTCCTTCTGTTCTTTGTGTTGTTCCTTCTCCTTGTCCACATTAGAGTCTGTTATGGTTTATACATTGTGTCAACTTGAGAAGTCTAGTAGCTTAATTAAGTAACTCAGCAGCTCTACATCCTGGGGTGTAGAGCACAGTTACCTGGTCATTGTTACAATTTGAGAAGGTCAGAAGTTTAACTGAAAGACTTGGGAGGGAGCCAGGGGTCTTACTTTGTAAACATCCTCATCTTGTGCAAAGGAAGGCAAGGATGTTTGTGAAGCTACACCCACCCCAGGGGAGCAGCCTGCATACTATAAAAGGTGAATGAGAAGGGACTGATTGCTGCTTCTTCGGAGGAGCTCCAGTCTTCACCTTCAGCTTGGACATCGTTGCCTGGCTTCTGGCATAGACTGTTCAGCTTCGTCGTAGACTCTTCAGCCTTTGTCGTAGACTCTTCAGTCTTTGTCGTAGACTCTCCAGTCTTCATTGTAGACTCTTCAGTCTTCGTCATAGACTCTTCAGCCTTCCATCATAGATTCTTCAGTGTTCCATCACAGATCCATCGGACTCCTGATACGGACTTGCATAGGACACTGCAGTAAACTCCAGCCCTTGGGCTGGACCCTTCCCCCTCCAGCTTGCAGACACCCTCTGCACGCTCCCTAATTCAACCTTGTGGCTGACCTTTGTAAGCCAATCTTGTTATTTCTTATACAGTTGTATATTTGGTGTTATATCTGTTTCTCTAGTAAACCCTAACTGATACAGAGTCTTTGCCTAAGCATTTCTGTCCACACTTACGAATGAGGGACTGGAAGCTGCTGTGGCCTCCTGATGTGTTAGGCTTCTCTGAGGTGTCAGTGGTGGGACATTCTGTGTGTGGGATGCACAGTGCAGTGCTGAGGTTTGAATACCCATGCCTTGGGAGTTGGGAAAGTGATTATATTAAGAAGTGGGATTTTAAGAGGTGATTCAGCCACAAGGGATTAAGGAGAAGCTTCGCAGAGCATTTGCCTGGTTCATCTTTCCACCTACCTTGGAAGCTGAGAGCAGCCTTCACTGGATAATGAAAGCAGCCTGCACCTTGATTGAGGACTCCCTGATCTACTCAGGAGAGCAGAGCCCCGTGGCTAATCCTCCCCCAGACGCTCTTGAAGGACCCACCCCTCAGCACGCCACACGGGGGACCAGGCTTCAGCACACCAGCCTGGGGAGACACAGCACATCCACAGCATGGCATTACTCGCCTCACTGGTGGCAGAGGATAATGAGTGAATACGGCTGTATTGTTAACATATATTGCAATCTTTTTTCTGACTCAAATAAAGGTAAATATTTTTGGTTTTTGGTAGATCTTGTGTTCCTTCAGGTTTATTTTTTCCAACCTGGCTGTGTTTAGGGGAGGCATATTAAAGGGTTATGACCCACATAGTCAAGTGGAGCCCTTTTCCTATGTCAGCAGCACCACTGGGAACATTATAAGTGTCAGTGCTTCAGGGAACATTGCTTTCAGTAGAGGGTGGGCAGGCTGCTCATGCCCGGCTCTGAGGACAATCTAAAGTGTAACCTGAGCAGTGAACATGCAGGAGCATGGCTTTCCCAAGGTTTATTGCTCCTTTGAGGGAAATGGTAGGTAGCAGGACCAGTTGTAGTTTCTCAGCAAAGCAAGGAATCGCAGGCAGAAATATGAGTTCAGTGCAGTCATGCCTCCTAGTGCCATGTCGGGGGCCACCATATACCCAGCACCCAGACAGCTGCCCCTTTCCCCCTGGCCCACAACTTGCTAATATAAAAATAGTTTCAAAGATACAGAAAAACTAAAATAATGTTACAATAGCTAGTCATATGCCCATGACTGACATACAATAGTTGTTAACATATTTGTTTTATTTGCGTCTTTCGATCTGTCTATCTATCTAGATCACTATGATTAGAGCAACATAACTTGTTTGGCTGACATTTGGATGGGAGTTGTGGACATCACTTTTCATCCTTAACACATCCAGCTTCTGCACTGCATTCTACAGGGTGCCAAAGGCAAATTTCTTAAGTTCTTTCAGCTCACAAGTATACATGAGCAGCTCTTCAGCTTCAGCAGGGGTCGCCAGAGGAAGAGCGCCATGAGCAGTGTTACAAACTGAATAGTATGGGCACCTGTACATTTTGAACTTTAAGGAGAGACATAGTTGCGTTGTTGCTAAAATGCTGTAAATTTAGCTAAATCCTACCAAATCAGCTCAGAAATGTGAGCCCTAATGGCAATTACTGGATATTTTTGGAAAGCCTTTAAGTACCATGGCCAACTCATTCTGACTTGCCCAGGACTTTTCCTCGTGTCAGCTTTGAAGATCTCGGGAAACTCTTCAGTCTCAGAGAAGTAAGATGATTGGTTACCCTATTGAAAATCATCCTGATTTAATCTCCCTCCTACGAAACAGCTGACAGCATTTCCTTGTTCATTAGGTAGCTTGTTGCATAGTTGTTCAGTGTGGGCGCTGCAGGGGTCCTGGTGATATCCTGTTGACTGTAAAGTAATCTGGGCTCTAAACATACTTTATCTGATTATGGAGGGATTTAGCTTTCTTAACCTTTCTAACAAGTTTCTTGAACACAGAAAAATTGGTAAGGAAAACAAGTTGTGACCATAACTTCTTGTGTTTTCTCTTGTATTGTGGTGCTGGACAGGGCTGAGTGGGGGGTGTCAAACCTAGGCCCCCACATATGCCAGCTTTTAAATGAATGGTTCTACATAATGAGGCAGAAAAACACTTTGCAGCCACCACATCTTTGTATTTCTAAAATTCTGGGTGATGTCTGGCCATTACCCACAGCTCCGTAAGGGCAGGCCTGGGCTTCCTCTGGCTTGAGTTTGCAAATCCAGCCTAGCACCTAGCAGTGGGGAGATACCTACTACAATTGCATCAAATTGATTTGCAAGGTAACAGAAAAAAAATTCAGGTTATTTTAAAATACAGTTTAAAAAATAAAATACATTTGTTAGAAGATAAAATTATAACAAACCTAGTCTTGCAGATCTTAACTGGGTTTATTTGTGATTCTAGAATTGGGTAGCATTTCTGACCAGAAACAGACTACCCCACCTTACCAATGAGGTTTTATTTATTCATACAGAATAGGAAGTGACCTATAGAAATTAGAAGCGAGGTCCAGAGACAATCTGATTGGTTAATGATCCCATCTGTCTTTTTTTTTTTAATTTTATTTGAAAGTTAGTAAAATCCAACAAAGCGAAACAGAACAAAGTCAATCAAAACAAAGCCTTAGAATTGGTACAGAACTTCGAAGTAGGACACTAGGAAAGCAATAACTACTATAGTATATCTTTTTATTGTCATAATAGTTGTCCATTACATCAGGTATTGCAAAATCAAACCAAAAGAAAAACAGAATAAGACCAACCAAAACAGAACCTTGAATAAAGCAAAAACAATTAATGGGAGTAAAGCAAAACAATGAAAACAATATTGGGCCTCAAAGACAAGGTAAAAGGAATTGCCTCATATTTGCTACATTGCATACTGTCATCCTCCCAAGAGACGCTCAGACTGTTGGCCCCAGGCCTGCAAAATCAACCAAACAATACAAGCATTTAGTTGCTTTCTGTACCTTAGTTGCTATCAAATTAGCTGGTCCTCTGAACCGGCAGATTGCTTACAGCGTGGTCAGGTGTTGTTGATTCTCAGCCTGCATGCTGGTAGGCTCATGGGAGGCAATGACTTTTCTCTTCCTGGAACCCATTGTGCTGCTTACCAGGAAGGCTGGCTAGTTGTCTTCTGGTTGGATCCTCCCTGACCCAGCATGGCAGGTTCTTGGGAGGTGCTGATTTTTCTCTTTTGACCCCATCTGTCTTATTTGAACATGGTCTCTCACTTGTGACTGGCTTAGACTCAGCTACTTGATACAAAGGTAGGTTGCAGTCAGTTCATACAGTAAGTTAGGTTACAGCTCACTAGGTACAGAGAAACTTTTAGAACAAAGTTATGCACAGAAGCATCTTCAGACCAAATTTAACATATTACAATATTAATTAAAAACACAAACCTGATCCCAAAATCTTTGAAGAGTAATGCAGAATTTTACTGAAGATGAAAACTACAGATATTTCCCAGAGATAGAGAGGATGGGATGGTCATTCTAAAACTGCCAAAATGTGTCCTGTAAATTTTTTCCTCCCAAAGGCCCAGTCCCTTAGATAGCTGCCTAAATTCTGTTTCTTTCCCACCTCACTGTCCTACCATTTGAAGCCATCCTCATCTCCCCTCTGGTGACAGACAGACCCTAATAACTTATACCCACCCCACAATGACTTACACCCTTTCCAATCTGGGGTGAGTTGGACTTGTGATGTGCTTCTAACCCACAGAATATGAGTTAGAGGTGATACGATGTGCTTCTTTGTTAGATTTTGTCAAGATGGTGGAGGTCATCCTCGCGACCATCCAAGTCTCTGAGATGTCCATGATAGTATACTGGGGAGCAAGATGCTTCCACCGTTATAGGCAGCTAAGTTAGTTAGAAATATCATAGGCAGTCAGACAGGACTGGGCCCTCCAAGGAGCCAGTGCAGAAGACCAGATGATACCTTGCAACCTTGGAGGAGACAAACACCTCCCCCTGCGGACCAGATCTCAAGATAAAAGGCAAAGTAAATACATCCACATCCTAAGGATTAATAGTCTAAATACTTCTTTATCACCCTGAGGAAGCCAGGAGTCATCATTTCAACCTCCTACAGGAAGTGTCACTGTTCTTTAAGCATGCCTGCTTGTATGTGACTTGTTTCCCCATTTGTTACTGATTTAATCAATTTTAACTGAGCAATTAATCTTATTGGTTGACCACAGTTCTATCTCACCTTATGCCCACCTTCCAAGTTCCCATTTTTCCACACCTTGTACCTGTCTCACCTCGTGGTTTTACTCTTTAAAAGTTTCTAGAAAAGACAGTCTTTGGCAACCCGCTCAGAACCCCTTCTGTCTCTCAGACAGAAATTTTCTTTCTCTCAATAAATATATTCTACTCTTAACCTCCATTGTTCCTAAAATTCATTCTTTGACTTTAGAGAACATGAACTCATACCGGACACATAGTAGGTTCAGAATTTCATTTCCCTGTATCACTACTGGCTCAAAGAAGTAAGTATGAGTCACGTGAGCTCTCCATGGGGCAGGCCATCCTGCAAGAATCTGCAGCAAACCTCTGGGAGCTGAGCACCTGGATGCTACATACACAAGGAGCTGAATTCTGCTGACACCCACATAAGCTTGGACAAGGATCCTGAATTCCAGGAAGGACCATGGCTGGTGTCGCCTTGACTGCAGCTTTCTGAGACTGTGTGCTAAGGATCTAGCCAAGCTGTGCATGGATTCTTGACCTAGAAAAACAGTGAGGTAATGGGTAGGTGTGGCTTCCAGCTGGTCAATATGGATTAATTTGGTGCACATTAATATCCCTGCTCCATCATAACTTATTTTATTTTTATCCTCAAGCAAGGAAAGGAAAGGATCCTTAGGGCCCATATTCCTGAGAAATCAGGGAACGTGTGCACATAGACATCATAAACAGACTGTAAGTCTCACTTAGCCATATCACTCTATTAAGCTACGCATTTCCTTGGTAAAATCCGTTGACTGAAAACCTTCAGATGCCATCAGACTGTTCTGTAATAGGTATGTGCATTTCTGCTTCCATGAGCAAATGTCAGAAGAGTCAATAGTGTTTGTTCAGAAATCTGATGGTACCAATTGTAAATGTTATTGTAAATGACATATTGTAAATGACATAGTCATGCATTATATAAACTGAAAATCTGAAAATGGATCTTTTTCCTCTGAGAAGAATGAGAGGTTCTATAAGGAAGCTGTTGCTGTATGAAGTATGTATAAAAGGAGAAAACAATAAAAATCTAGAAGAACACTGCTTTGAAATTTCTTCATGAATATTTTAAAATTTTCATTCCCTGTCCACACCTGGACAGTTCATGCTGGTTGCTTATGTAAGAAGAGGTTGTGAGGTCATTCAACTCTTTCTTCAGACTCGTGGAAAAAAGACTGAAAGATAGGTCTGTCCTTACAACGAGGTTAATGAATGAAGGAGGAATATTTGAGCTGCGCACACAATTGCTTATAATGCTTTTCCACTCTAATTGAGTTTTTCAATTAATTGATTGTGTTAGATAAAAGGGCTTCTTCTGAATTTTAATTTTAACATTTCCCCCCTGTCACAATAAGATTGCAGACTAGACATTCTTCCTTTAAGCAAAAGAATGTTTTGAGCTTCCAGGCTGGAAGTATTTTAGGAAAAACTCTAAGACCTTGTCATAAAGCTAACACTTGAATTCTGCTGTTTTGTCATAGAGCAGCAGCAATCATAACTGAAAAGGCAGATGAAAATTTTTACAACAAAGGAAAGAAGCCATCGCCAGATGGCTCCTGATATGTTTTCAAATGAATAACATAACAGAGTTGGAAGATACTGTCTTTGCTGACCTTGACAAAAAATTGCTGACTAGTGGGAATTAATTTATAAAAAGTAAAAAATGAAAGTCTTCTAAACAAATATTTTCCTCTCCATACCTCCTTTCTTTTGTTCCTCCCAGTCTTTGACCTACTTTTTAAATATGTAGTGTAGGACTGGGGATGTAGCTCAGCGGTAGAGCACCTATCTAACACACATGAGGCACTGAGCTTGAACCCCAGCACCATACATACAAAATAAACAGCTTATAACCTACATTATGACATAATGAGTCTGGACAACTGGTTTACCAGTAGGACAAGACTATTCGAAAATTAGAGCCTTAGCTTTGCCTTTTGCTATGTGTCTTTGTTAATTTTCTCTCCTAGCTGAGACAAAATACATGAAACCCAAAATGAAGGAAGGCAAGGTTTATTTAGCTTACAGTTTTGGAGGTTTCAGCTGGCTCCAAGGCAGGGTGGCATGGCTAAGAGGCAGCCCTTCATGGCGGCTGCAAGTGATGAGCAAAAAAGGCAAAAGGGAAAAGTATGCCTTGTTCCCTCCCTTATATTGTATGCTGGCTACCCACCCCTGGGTGGGTGCAGCACTCCTGCCACCAATCCCAGTGCTAGACAATGAGTAAATCACAAATTCTAGACTCAGCTGCGTCCATGACTGCATGAGGCCTTGAGGGGACATTTAAACACAAACCATAACACTATGGATTTGTACAAAGAAATGGTTGTGACTTTTGCTTAGAGCATTAAGAATCTGAGTTTGGGCACTGTTTGAAGGGGAACCTTTAGTATTTCTTGGGCACTGTTTGAAGGGGAACCTTTAGTAGTATCTCTCACTTCCAATACCTGTGTATCTCTACACAGGTATTGGAAGTGAGAGATACTACTCTTCCAAGGGTGTCTTCAAAATGCTGATCCCAAGAAGTACAGATAAGAATAAGTTAGGAAGTGGGAAAAGAACATCATAAGGGATTTGCTTTTTTATATTGACTGAAGACAAAGACCTCCTGCACACATTTTTTATGTGGACATAAAAGGCAAAATCCCTTCCTCGGGCTCCACATTGTAACAATTTGCCACCTTGGTCCACCTCTAACCGCTCACAATGTCTGTGAGGCCGAGGAGACCTTCCCATCTCAGGTCTGCATCTCCATTTCTGGACCATGCTCCTGACACCAGGCATGCAGAATTCCCTGTGCAATGTCTCAGTTGGTGTGTCTGCCTCTGGGGGCTGTGCAGCCCTCTTCCTTGGTTTGTCTTCTCCAGGGTCAAGCATAATACCTGTCCTTCCTTTACCCAGAGAGGTGGCTGTCTATAGGGTGCTGGGAAAGGGCTGGGAATAGCAGCTACATTTGAACACAGAACTCTAAGTAGTCCAGGATTTCTAAATGCCAACTGGAACTTCTGGGTCTTTATGAAGGTGTGTCTATCATACACTACAACAGAAATACAGAGGTATCTTCGTTCATGAATTTAGTTTGTTCTATGACTTTGGAGAAGATGGCCATGTTTGTGGGAAAGATGGCCACTGTCATGTTTGTCACCCAATGCAAGTTTACAAACAAAAACAAAATTTTGCAAAATACTTTTGTTTGTGAACAAAATTGTTTGCAAACAAAAACATTCATGAACCAAAGTGCCACTGTACTTCATATAGCAGTTTATTAATTTATAAGTTTCACATATGCATTATTTTTATTTATTTATTTATTTATTTATTTATTTATTTATTATTATTTTTTTTTTGCAGCACCAGGGATCAAACTCACAGCCTTATGCCTGCCAGACAGGCGCTTAAGCCCCTGAGCCAAACTCCCAGCCATATGCATTATTTTATATGAATGATACTGTAGTCAGGGTTTGCAAGGGAAACAATTTAATGAGAACATATGATTTAGAGCAGTACTTTTAAAATACTCACCTAAAGAGTGAAATGCAAAATAGTGTGAGAGATCTGTCCACACAGTACAGACACAAAGAATCCAGCTGAGGGCTTGGATCCCAAGGCAATGTCCTGCATGAGTTCAACTAAAGACCTAAAGCCCATGGTAATGCCCCCCACAAGGCCAACTGAAGGCTTAGAGCCCACAACAATGTCTCATAAAACCGTGTTTCAACAATCTGTGTCGGGAAGGCCCAAAGGTCAGTGGTGGAAGCTAGAAAGTCTGTGCCAGCGGGAAGAAAGATCTGTGCCAGCAGGCTGAGGGATCTGCACTGGAGCCAGGGAGCAATGCTCAAAGTAAGCATCAGAGCACCCATGAAAAGAACTGCAGCCATCCTCAGGGACAGCAAGGTCCCAAGCTCCTCTGACAATGAGAACAACTGAGTTCAAACCAGGAAAACCAACATGACAAGCTTCTCCAGAAGAATCAACAGTGCACCATCTTCCCCTCTGGATCCAGGAAGCGACACTCAACGTAAGGACCAGAGCTCCTCAAATGAACCACAGCCATCCTCAGCAACAGCGAGGACCTGAGCTCCTGCGACGATGAGAATAACTGAGTTTGTATCAGGGAATCAGTGTGATATGCTTCTCCAGGAGAATCAACAGCACATCGTCTTCCCCTTCAGTCCTCTTTTTATGCTGTTGGCAACAATTCTCGGATGGGCCCTCCACACCCAGCACCACGCTGGCTCAGCTCAGCTGGGTGTTACAAGTTAACCACCAGTTGTCTAGCCACCACAAATGCTATATGAGTCCTCACTGCACACTGTTTTGGACTCTGCATATGGCTGGATTGCTGGGAAACATAAATTAATGCAACTTCTATGGGCTAGTACATAACAAATGTGCACTCCTGGGTTCAAGAACTCCACTTCTGGAAATTTATTCTATAGATGAATTTACACCACTGCAAAGTAAAATCTCTCCAATGGAGTTTTGAAGCAACAATTGATGACTCAAATATCCATCAACAAGGAGTTAAATGATGTAGAGCAGTGATGGGGAACCTTCTATTTTTTTATTTTAATTCAATTTATTTGTTTTTTGGTTTTTTGAGACAGGGCCTCACTATGCAGTTCAGATTGGCCTTGAACTCACTATGTAGCCAAGTGACCTTCCTGCCTCAGCCTCCCAAGTGCTGGAATTACAGGCGCTGGTCACCACGCTCAGTTTGGAGAAACTTTTAAAGACAGAAGTGCCAAACTGTAACCCCAAACCTACTTATTTATTGCAAAGTGCCAACACTGCAATTAAACCTGAATTGTGAGGTTTTAGTTTAGGAAAAATAATTCTACAGAAAAGCACAAAACCACACATGCCACCATTGATTTAGACCCTATCTGTGCAATGAAATATTACGCAGCAGAATGGCAGTTCTGGAAGGATGGTTGGAAAGATAGTTGACATTTATTGTTGAGTGCATCAATAAGCTACAGAAAAAAAGGAAAAACAGGACTATGGGTTTGTATTTGTTTTAACTTGCAAGAAGAAAAGTTGGAAAAAATGAATTGAAATGATTTCTTGTAGTCATTTGAAGGTGGGAGCAAGATTCCATACCTTTGTGTGCTATTTTTATTTTGTAAATGCATTAATGTGTTAGCTATTAAAATAAAACAGTGATTTCTGAATGTGTTTTGAATCCTGGATACTTCATACAATGGATTCTCCTGAGATGTATGACAGAATAAATGGGACAACTCTAATCTATGCCTGCAACCACAGTCCAGAGAACCAAGCTGTTCTTGACAGTAACCAGCCCAGAAAGGTAGCTCACTACATATGCCAGACCATCAGGAAGTCAGGCTGCTATGTCCAGCAACTGACCCAGGAAGCCAAATGATAACCCTGTCAAAGTGGGCTCCAAACAACCAGTGAGATTAATAACGGACAGCTTCCCTATTTTTTGACCCAGTTTCTAACTTAGGACCAACCAGAAAAAACCACATGTTCTTTTCCCTCCATAACCACAGAGGTCTCACTTCTAGTTCCACCTCCAGCTCTCCTTGGCCAGCAATGTCCAGTCAGTGCACATAGTTTTGCTCAATAAAGCCTTCCACTCCTCTGCCTACGTCGGAGTCTCCAAGTACAAGTGATAGCTGCTGACTGCCTTGATACAATGTCCTAGCTTTTCTTCACTGTGGCAACGTACCTGGGGCAATGCACTTAAAAGGAAGAAAGGCTTGTTTTGGCTCACAGCTCCAGAAATTTCAGCCCACGGGCATTTGGACCATAGAGGCACAGCCCATCGTAGTAAGATGCGTGATGGAGCAGGCCCGTTCACCTTATAGCCTCTGGGAAGCAGAAAGACAAGAAAGGCTGGGATCCAATAGCCCCCTTAGGCCACGCCCCCAATTACCTAAGCTTCTCCTGCTAGGCTCTGCCCCTGTAAAGGTTTCACCGCCTCTCAGTAGCGTTGCATGTTGGGGACCAAGCTTGTAACACATGGGCTTTTGGGGGACATTGAGGACCCAAACTGGAGCATAGAGCAAGCTCTGAATGAGTAGCTCTCATTTGAGTGGGTCATTGCTTATTTCACAGCTTTTCAGATCTTCCCCTTCTCCATCTAACCTACATCTAAGAATGATTACCCAAAATCTCTTGCCTTTATTATTCACTTAGAACACTCAAATTTAAAGTGTTCGGGGTAGAAAGGAGTAAACATATTGAATGCTGGGAGTATATGTACCGATTCTTACAAAAAAATGATCTTTTACAAAATTATTTTTTTAATAAAACATTGCTATGTGTTTCCCTTTAACATAACGTGAATCTCAGTTTACTAGTGTGAATTTCCACGGCTGGTTATAGAATTCTGTCCGGTAGCACTTGAAATAACTGCCTTGCAATCAACCCCTTTCAGGTGAGGGATCTGTCATTTAGTTTAGTGGTACATACAGCAGCAGTTTCCGTCTTTACCACTAGATGGTGCCAATACCTCTCTGGTGGATTTGCCTAATTACTTTGACGTCTTCTTAAGTGGTATGTGAGTGATATTGAAAAGACTGGTTACTTATGCTTTTAACTAAGTTGAAGGTTTTTTTTTATTATGAATTTCGCTTTCGATGTAGTTGAAAAAGTGTACAAGTGTATATCATCCTCCAGAACAGCGCATGCCAAAGAAATAAGCAGCCTGAATGGAATGGGGAACTATTCATCTCCTGTAATTAGCCTACTTAATATTTAATTTATGCGATTCTCAAAAACCAGTATCCACGAGTTAGAGCTTTCAAAATTTCCATTTGCTTGCCATCTGCTGTACTGTAGCCCTGGCATTTAATATTTAAACTTGCTATGGAGTTGCACACCCTACTGCTCTTGCTAGCTGATTAGAATGCTTCCTGTCGGGACAGTCTGCACCTACACTGGAGGAAAAGCGGAAGTCACAACTCCAAAGCGGAAGTCAGTCATTCCAAAGAGGAAGTCGATTACTCCCCTACGGTGGAAGTCATTTCCTCTAAAGCAGAAGTCACTCCTTCCTCTGTCTGGCTTTCCTCATGTATCTGAGCAGGGCTGCTGCAGCATGGCCATTCCCTTGCCCTCTCTTTCTTGACAGTGCTGATCTGGCCCATGGTGGCTATGAGCATAGCTGTAGTTTTTCCTTCTTGAACTTTGTATTCTTGAGACTCAAGGGCTCTCTGGAGGTGGTAAAATGCTTTGCTCAGAAACTGTATTTTTCTCTTGGAAGATGCCCCCAAGCTCACTGGTATCACAGATGCACTCAAAACTAGCCAATCCATTCCTGTAGACTCTGAATGTAAATGGAAACCAGGCATATGGGTTCTCAGTAATGAGCTGGAGATAGGGGATTTATAAGTTAGTAATGAAATAAGGATGTCATGTAGACTAAAAGTCCTTTATCTGAAAATCTTGAGGCCATATCTGCTTCAGAATTCAGAATGTTTTGATTTATAAAGGTAACGTGGTGTACATGATATAATTTATGTGATATGCCAAATGGTAAAGGTGGATAGCTATGATCAAACATTAATTTTCCTGCAGAGAAATACTAAATTCACATTACATTCATATTAAATGGGTTAAATAAGGGCTAAATGGTCTCAGGTCAGGTCAGCTTTCTTTCTTTCTTTTTTTGTTAGTTCAAGTTTGAAATGTATAATGTTGGCATTCTTTGTGTGAAGTTTGTACATGTACCTAACGTATCTTAGTTCCTTTTTCCATCCCCTTTCCCTTTCTCTCCAGGTTTGAATCCAAATGAGTACTGAAATACATCTTGTCATCAAAGCTTTCTGGATTTTCAGAGCACGGATAAATATTTTGGATTTATGTATGTTCACTTAATCCTCATGGAAACTCTATATTAAATTTAAAGATATGACTATGAAAAATCTAAGGGTCAGAGTGGCTAAGTAACTTTCCTACAGTCATACAGTAGAGCCAATAGTCAAACCATGGCCTGACACTTGAAATGGCCTGTAACATTAAAAAAATTTTTTTTTTCTAAAATGCTATGAACATTTTGACTTCTTTGACAACATTTGACTTTTTACCCATGTGGTACACTATTCTTTATTTTCTTTGTGCTCTTGAAAAAGAATACGATCAAGGCTGGCAAGATATGATCCTAGCACTTACTTTGAGGAGGCTGAGATGGGAGGATGTAGTTGAATTGCCTGGACGATTTAGTGAACCAAGGCCAGCCTGGGCTACATAATGAGACCTTGGCTCAAAAAAATAAAAGAAAAGAAAAAGAAAAGAAAACAAAACTAAAGAAAAGAAAGGAAGTAAGGAAGAAAGAAGACAGAGAAAGAAGAAAGAAAGACAGAGAAAAGAAGAAAGAAACAGAAAGAAATGAAGAAAGAAAGAAAGAAAGAAAGAAAGAAAGAAAGAAAGAAAGAAAGAAAGAAAGAAAGAAAGAACATGTTGGCACAGTGAGCTGCTGCACCCAGATGGAGGGAAGGGAAGCCCCTGGCTGGTGCATTCACCTGGCAGCCAGGCCTCGTGGGGCAGGAACAGGGCTGCAGGGCTGAAGGGCAAACAGTCAAGACTTCAAATGTCAGCTGTTCCAGCAGTTAGAGATTCCTGCTGTGCACTTGGTCTGCACAGCTAATCAGCCTTGGTGTTGTCTGCAGTGCAATCTGCTATCTAACTAACGTCCCCTGCCCCCTTTTGCAAATTGTAAAGAGGTGCTGCTCCTTTGAATGGGGACAGTCAGGTGTCACTTGGCTTAATAAATTTGTCAGTCAGCCAGGGAAGAACTGTTGGCTTTATTTTGTACATTTTCTTAGGATGAGAATGAATTAAAATAGCTGTATTCAAAAGTTATGCTTTCAAAGTAATTCATGAAGCATGTTCCATTTTTACATCCTAATTATCCTTTTTTCTTTTTTTTCTTTATATCTTTCCATCTCCCAAATTATAATGCTATTTATAGTCTAAAGCTTAGGAAGGCACAGTCTTTTTTTCCTCTGATGTTTCTTTCTTGCAATGATATCAATAACTTAACAAAAACATGGCACAAAACTCTTTTTATATGCCTGTTAAAATATTACAGGTCACAATCAACTAGGTAGCATTTTAATGGACTCTCTCAATGACATTTTATAGATGAAATTTCAGCATTTTTTAGAAAAATAACTCAATGTAGGAATATATATATATATATGTATCATTCTTTTTTATATTTCTTGTTTTATTTTCATTTTTTATTAGTGCATGTTTGGTGTACATAATACATTGTGAGTACTTGGCACATGTACCTGACATATTTTAGTTCTTTTTTACATCCCCTCTCCCTCTCTCTTCCTCCTTCTACCTCCATCTCTTGGTCTCCTCACTTGTGGAAGATTTATCTTCCTATTTCCTTTTATCGATCTTTTATTTTCCTCTTTCATTTATTTATACCTCAGGTTTCTCATATAAGAGAAACCACGCAGTATTTAAACTTGTGTGTTTGACTTATTTCTTTTAACACTATGGTTTTAAAGTCCATCAATATGTCATTCTTAAGGTGCTTTAAAAATTCCCCCTTGCTGAGCCAGGTGTGGTGGTGTGTGCTTGTAATCCCAACACTCAGGAAGCTGAGAATCTTGAGATTGAGGCTGTCTGAGCTGCATAGTAAGTTCAAGGCCAGCCTGGACTACATAGGGATGCCCTATCTCAAAAACCAAAACCAAAACAGAACAAAAAAGCAAGCAAACCAAAGCCCAAGCCAAATCACAAGATTCCCATTGACTGATTTCTATGAAGGTGAATAGCACGTATTCATACGTTTACATACCTGGCTTCCCATCAGTTGATAATATTTATATTCAATGAAATACACAAATTATAAGTGTTCTTTTCCCTTAGTTCTGATGAGCGCATGCCTCAGTGTAAGTCAGATCATTGCAGATGGTTCCACCACTCCAGGGAGTTCTTTCATCTCCTCTCCCAGTCTCCACCCCTGTTGCCCACAAACACTTTTCTGGTGTTCAGCACAAATCCATTTTGCCTGTTCTCCAATGTATGTTTACTTAGCATACTGCTGAGGCTCACTTACATTGTATGTAGTTCCTTTCATATTGCTGAGTAGTATTTCACTTGCTCATCTGTTCTTCATTTGGTGGACATCTGGTCCATTTTCAGGTTTTAGCTTTTATGACTAAAGTAGCTATGCATGTTCTTGTACAAATCTTTTCATATGCTAGTCAGTACTTAGGTGTGACCTTGCTGGGTCATAGGGAAGATATGTAATTAGTTTTATAGGAAACTTGTGAAGAGTACTTTAAGGGGCTGGGTTTGATCGCCACCTCATCCCAAAGCGCTTACAAGTGAGGACTTCACTTGCTCTGCATTGTTGCCAGGATTTTTGCTCTGCATCTTGTTATAGTCAATCTTTTTATTTGTAGCCATTTCAGTGGGTAATGAGTAATATCTCATTGTGATTTAATTTGCACTTATTTACCTGACGGCTAAGAATGTTGATCACTTTTTATGTACTTATTGGCCATTCATATACCTTTTTTGTGATGTGTATGTTCAAATATTGCTCATTTTAAAAAATTGGGTTGTCTTTGTATTATTTAGTTGTAAAAGTTCTTTAGATATTTGGAAGTAACTGTCAGATCTATGTTTTGCGAATATTTTCTTTGACTCTGTAGTGCCTTTGGCTGATCAAAAGTTTATAAATTTTTTGCAGTTTAACAGAATGTCAATTCTCTCTAAAGTCTACTTTGTCAATTTTTTATGTTTGTTTATTGTTTTTATTGTATCTTGGAAACTTTATCCACCTTCAAATTGTGAAGGTGTTTTGTTCTGGAAGCTTTTTAGTTGTTAGCTTTTATAGTTAGGTCTAAGATCCAACTCTAACTAATTTTTTCATATGGCATGATATTAAAAGAATCCAGTTATTCCAATTCAGTTGTTCTGATATCATTTATTTAAAAGGGTTTCTTTTAATCTTGGGCTTCTTTGGCATCTTTGTGAAAGAAATCACATAACTGTATAAATGGAAGTTTGATTCTCAAAACTCTCCATTGAGTTATGTCAGTAACACACTCTTGTTTATTGTAACTTTATAGTTAAGTTTTGAGTTAAGGGGTAAAATACTTCTGTTTTATTCTTTTTACCTCCAAATTGTTTTGCCTAATCTAGGTTCTTTGGATCATGCTCTATATTTAGAATTATTTTCAATTAAAAAAATCCTCAGAGTATTTTTACAATTGAACTATAGATCAAAATCAGTAGACTCAGCAATAATATTGAGCTTTCACATTTAAGGATATAGTATGTATTTCCATTGATTCAGGTTTCTTAAAATTTGTTTTAGTAAGGTACTGCTTTTGACCTAGAGGTTTACAAACCTTGTGAGCTTCAGTCCTAAAAATTTTGTGTTTCAGATTATTATTTTAAACAGAATTTTATATTTAAAAAAAACCCTTCACTTTCTAACTGTTTGCTGTTGGTGTGTAAAAATTGCAATCTTTTGGGCAGAATATAATCTTATTTTTATTAGAGATTTTGTTTCTGGAATTACATATATTACAAAATATATAGATGGTATGGCTAGAAGTTAGTCCCTCAAATAAAAGTGTCGCTGAAGATTAGTAAGAGTTAGTCAGTGACTGCCTATCACCTCAAATCACATGATAGCCTTTAATTTTTGTTCCCAGTATGGACAGGGTTTCACTAAGTTGCTCATTTGGGACATGAACTTGCAAACTTCCTGCCTCGGCCTTGCTCAGTGCTGAGACTGTAATTGTGTGCCACTATTCTCAGTGTAACTATTTAAAAACATATAAAAATTTAAGACTAGCATTAAATTCAGAGTAAACCTGAGTGGCAGGTAGAGAGTTCCTACATTCTTCTCTCCCCACACAGGTATAGCATCCCTACTTACCACAATTCCTCTTGGGTCTGTGGATTTATTGCTTGTAACAGATAGAAAAAGTAGACAGCATTCAAGAACAGAACATTTTTCTGTGTTTTTTTCTTTCTGTTTCTCGGTTTTGGAAGTTTCTATTGATCGATCCTTAAGTCCTGAGTCCTTTCCCCAGGGTTGGCTAGTCTATTGAGTCCATTGAATGCATTCTTTCTTTTTATTACATGTTTTTATTGCTAATGTGTCATTTTGAGTATTTTTAAAAGTTCTCTTTTTATCTGTTACAAGCAATAAATCCACATTGACACATCATGATCACTTAAAGTTCATATATTTTCCTTATGCTTGATTTTCTTCATTTTGAATATGATAAACTGAGTTACCAATTTTTGGCTGTTTATCCTGCATTGTGTTCTCTGAGCTTCCTGGATCTATGGTTTGCTGTCTGACATTAATTTAGGGAAATTTTCAGTTATTGTTGCTTTAGGTATTTCTTTGATTCTGCTATCTCTCTCTTCACCTTCTTGTACCACTGTTAGGTCATATGTTACACTTTTTGTAGTTATGCTATGGTTCTTGAATACTCTGTTCCACATTTTTCTGCATTTTTTTTTTCTGTTTTTCAGTTTTGGAAGTTTCTATTGATCGATCTTCAAGTCCTGAGTTCTTTCCCCAGGGTTGGCTAGTCTATTGAGCCCATTGAATGCATTCTTTCTTTTTATTACATGTTTTTATTGCTAATGTGTCATTTTGAGTATTTTTAAAAGTTCTCCTTTCTCTGCTTGTATTAATCATCTGTTCTTGAATGCTGTCTACTTTTTCTATCAAAGCTCTTAACACACTAATCATAGTTATTTTAAATTTCCATTGTGATAATTTCGACATCTGTGTCTTATCCAAATGTAGTTCGGGCTTTGCTCTATTTTCTCAAACTATGCTTCTCTGACTGTTGGTATGTCTTGTTAGCAGACATGATACACTCGGTCCTTTTTCTCTATGTTTCTGCTAGTAGATTTCTCCTTCAGTAAGTTTAGTCTTTCAGTATGGTCCTGTCTACCTCTACTTTTGGGGGAAGTGGTTTTTCTTCTGGTCTCAGTTACGTGAAAGACCGTAGAAGAGTTCTCGATTTTTGGTTGGTTAAGCTTTTTACTTATTGTTAGGATGGAGTGATAACTTTCAAACTCCTTACATTGCTTGATCAGAAAACAGAAGTCTCCCAGTATAGTTACGAATTGCATTTATATAATTATAAGTGAAGTTACAAATATTTGTTATTTTTTATATGTAAGGAGCATTTGGTTGCATTTTCTATGAACTCAGCTCATTTGTGCTCTCTGCCAATTCTAAAAAAAATTAAAAAATTAATTTGCTAAACTTGTGCTTCTTGATCTTCAAGAACTCTTTGCATCATGGGGAAATTAGCTCTCTGTCTATGAGATAATTTGCATTTTCCATCATTTTGCCATTTGTCTTTTAACTCCATTTATGGTAGATTTTTTTTGCCTTCCAAACATTTGTAAGAAGCAAATTTATCAACAGTTAAAAGGTTTCTGTATAAAGAACTAAAAATAGAAATTCCTTTCAACCCAGCTATTCCTTTTCTAAGTATCTTCCTGAGATAGTAAATACTTCATATCACATTGATATATATATGTGTGTTTATAGGAGCACAACTCACAAGAGTGAAATCATGGAAGTGGCCTATATGTCCACCAACAGATGAATGGGTAAAGAAAATGTGGCATTTAGCCAGGCAGGGTGGTGGCTGTAATCCCAGCACTTAGGCACAAAGGCAAGAGGATTGCCATGAGTTTTAGGACAGCCTAGACTACACAGTGAGTTAAAGACCAGCCTGAACTACAGCATTAGACCCTTTCTCAAAAAACAAAGCAAAACAAAACAAAACAAAACAAAACAACAACAACAAAATCCCACAAAAATAAAGAAAGAAAGAAAAAGTAAGTGTGGCATTTGTACATAATGGAGTACTACTACCTTGCCATAAAGCAGGATAAATTGGAATCATTTGTAAGAAAAATGGATTCTCCTTGAGATCATAATGTCATAATGTAAAGTAAAACAAATCAGAGACACAAGTTTAAATATTGCATGGTTTTCCTTATATGCGAAAACCAAAGTGTAAATAAATTAAAGAGCAAAATGAAAGATAATCAGGCAAACAGAATAGAAACAAAGTTACTCTTAGAGATGTTTGCTCTGGGCATTGTGTTTCTCATGATTCATAAACTTGCAAACTAGGCCATGCTGTTCTTTCCCTTTTCTATGACCAAAATTCCTACACCAATGTTTTTCTTCTGCACCTTTGTTCTTGAGAAAAACAAAGTATAAATAAAGAGAACAATAAAGATAGATAATAGGAAACAGGAGGATAGATCTCTTGCAAATGGGAAGAGGACCCGGAGATGGAGGGGGGAGGAGAGGAAAAGCAGAAGTAAAAAGAATGTTTCCTGAGACAGTCACATGCTGGTGAGTTTCAGTGAAGTAGTCCTTGGTCTTTCACAGTTTGAACTGAATTTAGACGCCAAGTCATTTTTCATTGTCTGTGCTGCCATGATCATACCCTGTGATAAAGTACATGTACCAATTCCATACATGAATATAATCATTATGTACTGTGAACATGTACTAATAAAATTTAAATATTTTATTTATTTATTTTTTTTGTGGCACCAGGGATTAAACTCACAATCTTGCGCCTGACAGGCAGGTGCTTAAGCCACTGAGCCAAACTCCTGGCCCTAGTTTTTTGAGACAGGGTCTCACTATGTAGTTCAGGTTGGCCTTGTGCTCACGTTGTAGCCCTAGCTGGCCTCCTCGAACTCACAAGGCTCCTCCTACCTCAGCCTTCCGAGTGCTGGGATTAAAGGTGTGTGTCACCACAACCGGCTTAAAATTTAAAAATTTTAAAAATTATTTCTGGGTTCTAATCAGTTGGAGTCTAAAACAGTTTGGAAATGCATGAAGCTAAAGAAGAATTATACTGTCATCATCATCATCACTTGAAACATCATAGCTGACATAACCACTTCTGTTGCTTGAGGGAGTAGATTTCTCCAGAGTAGATCTTGTTTAATTTTGCAAACTTCCCTAACAAATCATGTACTGTAAGGAGACAGACCTCTGAGAAGCCATGCAGAGAGAAGAGAAACAATCTTTCGCTCAGTGAAATAAAAATGTGTCCCTTTCCTGGAGCACTGAGGTGGAGGTGTCAGGGAGATGAGAGAGAGGAGAAGAAATTAGCTCTTTGGTCTCATGCCTCAGTCTAAGCACTAATCTTCTCTCAGGGATGTGGAGACCACCCCAAACATTCCCATAACCTTGCTTTTTATTTTTGTGCTGCATCAAAGCAGCGGAATGTGAAACAAGTTCACTGTCATTTCCTTCAAGGATTAACTCATCCTTCTGGAATTGAGATACTAAATAAGCAACACCTGGCTGAATGCTGCTGGAGAATTCTGTACCCACGTAACTTCAACAAGGGAACGACTTCACCTGCAATAACGACAGTGCCAGGAGGCATTCACACAGATCGCCTCTTTCTCTTGGCTTCAGTCTGTGGGAGTGGCAGCTGGTTCTTCTTTGCAATTTGTTGACCTGCAGCCTCTTCTTTTTCTTTCCAAGGAGGTTAATTCCACACTGATGTGATTAAAGCCCTCTGCAGGGTTCTTCTGGAGCCCTTCACAATAACTCTGTGTCCCTTTAGAGTGATATTGACATTTTCTGGAATGCTAGCAGTCTGATTTCTGAGAATTGGCTTCATTGTCAGAGTAGTTGTGGCAACAAAGGGACCTTGCTATCTTCAAGAAGCTAGGATGGATTTAACAGCCAGGACCTGTAGCCTGGAGCCAGCCAGCCTGACTTCAAGCTCTTGATTCATCATTTAGGAGACATGTAGTCATGGGCAAGTGACTTCACTGTGCGTAGCTCCATTTTCCTGTCATATAAAGAGGAAGATCATGCTGACTGGCCGTGTATGACTCTGAGCATTAAGCAAGATGACATCCACCCTGTTCTTATTTCTTAGCCCTTTGCCAAAATCTGCTCTTGCTAATGCTTGCAGCAGTGCTGAGGGACAGGGGATGCTTGCTCTCATTTACAAAGGATGTAACAGAGACAGCAAAAATTTAATCCTTTCAAAGCTGGTGGCATCTCAAGTTTCCTACTGATCACATTTTGGGGTATACTTCAGCTCCATGAGGTTGTAGGACAGAGTTTTGTTCTTTCCACGAATCTCAGACAAGCATAAAGTCTCATTTATTCCTCAAAGCCCAGTATATCCCTGACAGGGTTTCTCCATGTTTTGGCTTTGGCTCATATTTGCTGAGCTGTAACGTGGGAATCACTGGGAAAATATTAACAATGGGGCCATCCTGAGCTGGGTGAAGTGTGCATGTTGTCACCAGTGTCTGCAGCAGCCTCGGGCTGGATAGATCCTGGAAGTCCTTGGCATGTCCTCCCAGTCATAGGCTAATTGACCAAAGCTCTGTGGACTGGGAATCACATTTTCAGGCCCTGAGGTTGAAAGGGGTCCTGTAAATGCTTGGTATAATTAATTAAAAACAAAGAATCCAGCCAACAGCACGATGCCCCAAGAAATCCTTAGCAGCCTCTATGTAGGCTCTTTATCTCTCTTCTCATTTCAATCCACCCAAGAGCTTTGGAAGATTAATCTCCCTTAATGGCAGATTGACGATCATGAGGCCATTATTTTTTTTGATACTGTGGCTTAAAGAATTGACCTGGAAAACAGGCTTTAAAAGCAACCTCTCTCCACCCTCTTATACTCCATGCAAAGGACCAGATTAAAAGAGCTCAAGCTCCCATGAATATTTATGCCGGAACCTCTGCCAAATCAGATTAGGGGAGTTCACCCCGCTGGGCAAACATGGATTCTGTATTCAGATTTAATGAGGAGCTGACATGTTAATAGCACATTGCTGCATCTGTTCATCAGG